>LZPO01027752.1:76048-89921 GCA_001675575.1 Neotoma lepida | reverse complement strand
CATTGTTTTACATGCCAGCTTCTTTGTTGGATTTCCATATACGAGCTGTAGGTCATGGTGTTTGGGGGATAATTCATCCTGCTGCACGTATGCATTACAGGGTTGACTCTTTGAACAGAATCCCCTGTAACCAAGAGCCANCCCTGTANCAGGTGGCTTTGTAGGTTCNGCCTCCTCCAGGTCTACTTGTCCTGGGTCCCTAAACCCCAATGCCAGGCCAAGGCATAAGAATTCACTTTGAATTGTNACATGGCTCTGAACTGTGGCCAGTATACTCTCCTGATAGGTGGGGTTTAATTATTTATTTAAATAATTTATTTAATATAGAAAGGAACATTCATATTTGTTAGGTATTTTATAATTCTAACAGTCTCTACCCAACCAACACTTTCAGGAAACTAGTTAAATTTGTCATAATGTTTATTCCTACAAGAACTGTGTTTTTAAAATCTAAGGAACCAGTAATCACAATATTAGGTGTATACCCACTTTTTATTCTTGTTCTCATCTTTTTGGTCTGCTTTCTAAAAGCTAGCATCTAAATAGTCATGCTTTCTGATTTAGATGCTAGCTAGACAGCAGGGGGAAGCTTGGCAAAGACTTAAAGTTGTGGTAGCAATTGCTACTGAGGAATGGCTTCCCTATATACCTGTGTTTGGCAATGGATTATAACCCAGAAGGAAGCAAGGTGAATATCCTTTTCGTTCCCAGTTAGCGTCTAGACAGCATACAAAGCCCTGGGTTTATTGCGGCGTTCTCAGATGTACTTTGCTCTTCTTTGACCCCTTTCCCTCTACTCTTTATTGACACAAGGCTCCACTCTTGCTGGCTCCTCCTCCTTGCAAGAGCTCTTTTTCTGCTTTCATGTTACAGGAATTCCAACACCCCACCTAAGATGTCCTCTTCTCTTTGATAGACTGGAGAATTTGGTTTTGTTTGTTGATATATTTTACAGTTCTTTATATTCTAGACATTAAGCCCCAGTCTGTTGATAGCTGGGAAGGATTTTTCCCCTATCCTGTAGGTTCTTCACTCTGCCATTTTTTTCCATGCAAAAGCTTCTTAATTTCATGTACTCTAGTGTAAACACTTGGGATTATTTCCTCTACTGTTGGAATCCTTGACAAAACATTGTTGCTTGTGCTGAAGTGTTTTGCCTCTGTTTATCACTAGTGGGTCAGACTTCCAGGTCTTTGACACACTTCAAACTGATTTTTATGCAGGATGAAAGATATGGACCTAATGCTATGCTTCCATACATGGATAACTGATTCTCCTAAAACCACTTGTTAAAGAGGCTTCCCCCCCCCAATTAGACATCTTTGTCAAAAAATTAAATGGCTATAGCTGGTAAGCTTATTCTGTATCTTCTACTCTACTCATCATACACATTTCTGCTTCTGTGCCAGTGCCATGCTATTTCTGTTACTATAGTTTTATAGTATAATTTTGTTGTTGTTGTTGTTGGTTTTTCGAGACAGGGTTTCTCTGTGTAGTTTTGGTGCCTGTCCTGGATCTCGCTTTGTAGANNAGGCTGGCCTCAAACTCACAGAGATCCACCTGGCTCTGCCTCCNGAGTGCTGGGATTAAAGGTGTGTGNCACCTCNGCCCTGCGGCTTTGTAGTATAATTTGAGCTCATGTATTTTGATATCGNCAAAATTGTTCTTTCTGCTTAGGATTGGTTTGACTCTTCAGNGTATTTTATGTTTTCATGCAACTTTTGGGATATTTTTCCAGTTATGTGACTAATATCATTAGAATACTAATGGGGATTGTGTTGGATTTATAGGCCACTTTTGGTAATATAACCATATTTTCAATATTGATTCTGAGCAAAGAAAATTTCCAAGACATCAAGCCAGGCAAGGCTCTCTCTATTGAAATGTACACAATACCTACATTTCCAACTCATTTCTCTTTGGTCCACAGTAATGATGGTATTGCAAACCTCACAATTTTAGTTGTTGTTTTAATTGGAACAACTTTTCTTAAAGTTTGCATTGTATGGCCATAGCTACTGAGATGTGATGAAGAATAAAAGTATAGAAAGATAACTGACTAAATTTTGGAAAATATTCAAGTCAGCAAAATTCTTTCCTGAAGGATGTCCTATAGCCTTCAAGATGCCAATGCACAATGAGTCTTCAAGTGAAAGTTGGACATCACATACCTTCTCAAATAATTTTTATTATAAAACCTCATACCTGTAGGTGTGTATTTTTGGTTTTGCAGTATGAAGAGATTTGGCTTGGTACAAATGTTTAAAATCCACAAATTTTACTGTACTTCTGACAAAAAGTCATAAAGGCATTATCTNCACAGATGTCACTGTTGGAAGTCAGAGATGGGCATGAGATATCTGGGAGCAGTAGGGTCNGTAGAAAACAAGGAAGGNGGTGGCGGCTTGTTTCCAAATCTAAAACACTGAGTTTCAATGTCAAAGACCATTTGGGTTGGATTAGACAACTGTTATGAACTTATAGTTTCCTGTAATTTAAGAACTTTAGCCAAGCTTAGGTAGGTGGATCAGGGTTGCCACCAATGTCAGAAGGCCTAGCCATACTCAGGATCCCTTCCAAGTGTAATCATATGGCTGTTGGCTTAGGGCTTCCATTGCTTGTCACTTGGACCTCTATAGGACAACTCACAATACGGCAGCTATTTCCTCCAGAAAAAGTGATCCAAGCAAAGAACAATCTTTTATGTTGTTTCTAATCTCCTACGATTATAGAATAAAGTGCAGTCAGCTCCACAGTGGAATACTTCTAGGCACTGCATTTCTTTTGCATGTTTTTGAAGCTAGGAATGCTCTNGTACTGCCATCACCTCTCAATATCCTGTCTTTTGAGAGGCCTTGCCCCATTTGCCTGATATGGACATATCTCCTGTCATTATTTATNAAGATGCCTGTTGGACTTTATGTGGGAACATGAATGCATAAAATTATTTTAATAATTTATTAATTTCTCTTAAAAATGTAAGACTGATGAAACAAAGCTGTTTTTTTAATCTTGATCCTATCTACCTATTTACTTATTATCTATCTATCTGTCTGTCTATCTAGCAATCATCTATTCATCCATCAACAAAGATGTTTTATTGCCACATTCCTAATATCTATGTTCAGTATATGGTATCTATTAGGTGCATATTTAGTAAGTAAGTAAATAATTATTTTTGTGTTTCTATTTCCTTGTTATTCTCTGAACACTGGATATTAGCATTGAAGAAGTATTAAATAGATAAAAATTGGTACCTTACATCTTTGGTTATTATTTAAGTTGACTTATTTTCTTTTTCATATGTTTTTCAACTACTGTAGCTCTACATTTCAAAATCGATAACAGTTCTTCATGTACTGACTTGTCACCTGCTACATATGTTATGAAGCCAATTGTTCCAAATGCATTTCTTTATCTAGGTCAGCAGTGTTGACTTCCAACTCTGAGATGACAGTGACAGAGCCTCATCGTTTAAATAAGTGTGGCTGAAAGGAGCCATTCTGCTCTGGCAAGCATGGNTGCCNCTGCTATTTGCAGACTCAGAGCCTTTTGCTGTTCTGAGTCTCCTGAGTTAGCCTAAGGTCTTTAAAAGCACATCCCCATCAGGCCAGTGTGACAAAGCTGGGCCTCGGCGTCTGAAGCTGAGCTTCAGGGAATCCTTAAAATAGTCCCCTTGCCCCATCCTGCCCGCAGCTGCCCTACTTTAGCTCACAATTANGAAAGGTCCGTGAGGACCTGGTGGCCCTCTGTTCCCCAAATGGGGCCATATNCATNAAGCCATGCCAAGAGGAATGTCACTTTACTGTTGGAGTCCCTGNTCGGCCCTATCCTCTTTAATAAGTTTATAGGGAACATTGCTGGAACTACTTGAGCAAGAGGTGAATTCTGAGGTAGGTACAAACNTGTGACATACTCANAGTTGGGCTGTAAGCTTTGAGGTCACATTCTGTCTGGGTTATCNCACCAAGTTAATTTTCTGGGTTAGGCTTTCTTCCCTGCAAACTTGGGAATTGTTGAGTTGAAAATTTCTTCACCAAGATAGTTTCTATTTCTGTGTTACTGAAGAAACTCTTTAAATGTGGGCGGAGTCCCATGGAGGAACTTTAGCATATCTTGACATCTACCTATTTATTTGTCTATCATCTGTCAGTCATCACTTATTCATTCATCATCTGCCTGTTTGCCTATGAAAATGAGGGAATTGGATTATGACCAAGGGACAATTGTGCTTATATATGATAACACAACTCTGACTTTTCATTTTGGTAATGTGAGGTTGTATCACTTGTGCCTACAAAGAGCTTGAAATGGCACTTTGACAATAAACTCTTCTTTTTAGTATAGCAGAGTGAGACTTTTAAATTTTCACACCAAACTGTGGTCCTGGTCATCTTGGAGCAGGAGGATTGCAGCTAGGGAGAGGCAGACTAGCCAATGCAGGAAGGGCTTCGTGTTTTCATTTAATTGGCTTGACCTCATGCTGTTCACTGAACTTCATAAGGACATAATCACTGTGTAAACCTAGTGTATCAAAAGCAAAGTAGACTTCCATTAAAGTTCTATGTGAGAATACAGTCTTTGCCATGCTATTTTTTTTTTAATTGACTTGGCCTGAGTTCAACGTGTAATTGAATTGGGCCAGTGATAGACTCTTCTACTCAGAAACGACTTCAAAATTATTCTTCTGGAATTGTTAATGTAGATGTGAAATTGAGGTCATGCTATTGAATTTTTCTTTGTTGTTGGTTTTGATTGAAAACAGTATGACTTTCTGGTATTTTCCTCTAAGAAATAGCAGGGATAGACTTAATCTTTTTATTGCCTTCTCTGAGAAAGCACCTTGATTGTGCTCTGGTCATTTTCCTCTCCACGTGGGCTACAGTTGAAAATCGAATGTACACTGAGACCCCAGTAGAAATCTTAGTCTAGAAACAGCTAGTACTAGATCTCTGGGCATCTGAGACTTGTCAGGAATATACCCTTGTACTATCTTGGAGGAACATGGCACCTTTTTCTTTGGAACAAGAGCTCTAGCATCTTTTGTAGTTCTGGCTTTATATTGTTTACAGTGTTGCATTGTAAACAATTGTGCTTCCATAAGCAACTGATAAGATCACTCAGTGCAGGGGCAGAGGACATTCTATCAGTACCCTATACAATAAAGGTAATTTCTTTTACTTTTTATTAGCATGTGTGCGTGTGTGTGTGTGTGTGTGAGAGAGGGAGAGGGAGAGGGGACACATTTCTGGTGTTAGTTTTCTCTTTCCAAGGCGAGTTCCAGGGGTTGAACTCAGGCTGTCAGGTTTGCACAGCTAGCCTTTTTACCTACTGTCTCTCAAGTTATTTTATAAACCACCACCAATAAATCTACTCTGAAGGCCTCGGGTTTAAGATGTGCTCCAGTGGGGGCATCTAAAGATAGTCGGACTTTAGTTTTATCACCTTAAAATGTGTTAATTATCTACTATACTATGCATAATTAATTTCATCCATCAACACTCCTCTTGATGAAGCGGACTCCTTTCATCCGTGGTTCCTCCCCATTCTCATTCTCACACGAGCGTGCTACATTTGTTCTCTTCATCCCGTTTGGCATTGTTTGAAGGAGGACACACAGCACAAATGACAGTGATGTAATCTAGCAGCATTTTGAAGCTCAACAGTGGTTAAGAATGAATGGATTTCTGAATCACATTTCAATTCAGTGAGCTGTTAAAGATGTCTTGCTCTGTCTGGTTCCTGAGAAGCAGTTGTGCCGATCTTTTCCTAATTCCACTTCTTCGGGTGTCATATTGGTAGTTTGAAATCAGCAGTAGCAAGTGTTTGTGCCCTGGAAACGGGCAAGCTGCACACACAACAGGTGTGTTATTCCTCNCAGGAGACTTTGTTGTTCAACATGTCTCAACATGTGAGTGCTGACAGTTGACACATAGGGGAAAGTTAATCATGAGAACCAGCCATTGGAAATTGTNGAAGTTGGGGATCTTGCAACTGTCAGTTAGGTCATGATCTGGGTAGATGGTCTAGAAGTGCCAGGAGAAATTCCTCTGAACAGCTAAAACAAAGAAGGAATCTCTAAGTGTATTTTCAAAAAAAGTGTGGAAAATGATGCAATTGTTCCTGTTTGCTGTCACTTTCCAAGTCTGTTCTGAAGTCCCTTCTTGCACCCAGTTTTTAAGGCTTACTAGGTATTTACAGCCTGAATACATACTAAGACATATATGTTATACCATTTCCACACTTGTCATATTTTCACTCTGTGATATAGAGCTGGTGACATGGTCTAGCCATTTTTCAACTGAGTTCCATTTCTCCATGTTGTTGTGGT
The DNA here is from genome assembly GCA_001675575.1 of Neotoma lepida. Taxonomy (NCBI): domain Eukaryota; kingdom Metazoa; phylum Chordata; class Mammalia; order Rodentia; family Cricetidae; genus Neotoma; species Neotoma lepida. Next base: position 83,590 of record LZPO01027752.1, on the reverse strand, counting down.
GCAATGCATGACTACAGGACCTGTGTACACCTCAGGACTGCCTCCTCTGAATCCTACCATCGACTATCTCTCAGGGGCTAGGTTCTGGTAGGTTGGTGTAGGATGTACCCTGGCTGTCTCCGAAAGGCTTTTTCACTGTACTGGTTTGTCCTGGTGTCCCTTGTTCCTCTCTTGAGAAGCACTGAGCAGATGAGTTGGCCGGGCTCTGTCGTGGATATATAACAAAGGAATGAAATATCAATGTTGCTACCTCGTGAGTCCACCGCATCTTTGCAAATTGCAGGCATTGCGGTGCATTGCCTGCCCCTTTGTTTCCATACACAGACTGTTGTTCCTTCAACCTCACCACAGATTCTTGTCCAGCTACCCTCTTTGGATCCAGGCAAGAAAAGTCTATCTTCCCCATAGGAGGAGCTCCAGAGAGGTGTATGTTTTTTATTAAAAGCAAGGGTCCAGTCCTTCCCTGAAAGATGAACTTTTTCTGGTTTCCATTTCTCATCTTAAAGTGTTCGGNGAAGTTGAAAAGGGCGGAGGTGGGGGGAACGTAAAAATACCTTGTACTAACACCTCAAGCCCTGGGGAGGTGTTTGAATCCAAATTCTCACAGTTCTTTTAGGAACTTAACACTTTTATTTTCTAAGCCAGGGTCAAACCTGTTTTTACAAAGCACCTAATACTAGGAATCTTGTTGCAAAAATAGATTTATTTCTTTAACAGTTTTATGCTTCAGAATTCACAAGGAGGGATGGCAGTGCAACACTTTAGACATTGAATTGCTACGGAAGAATACNTGGTGAACTCTTGGGTGGGTTTGTGCATGTGAAGTCTACATGCGTGGAGACCCAGACTCTACTCAGCTGGTCAGGGAGGCTTCCTTGGAGCTGCTAATGTTACTGTTCACTCACTTCACAGTTATCCCATAATCTCTTGTGTAGGAGAAAGTTTTGACATATTCACAGTGTACAGAAAGATATCCCCATCACTCTTGAGGAACATTTCATCTGATCTTGGAAGCTTGTCTTTTAGTAATCCTCTTGCAGCTTGGCAAGGACACAGGGAAGGCCAAGAAGAGCAGAAAAGCTTTGAGATATTCTGTGATAAGTCATATCCATTCACTTTTATCCTGTTGGGAAAATCAGTTTTTAGCATCTGAGGGATATGCGTTTATTTCCCTTAGANCTATCTGGGATTTGGTCAGGGCTTCCTCACTGAAAGAGTANAAGCAGGAAAGAAGATGAAAGCAGGGATGTTGAACTGAAGTGGGTTTTTAGNATGGAAGTGATTGAAAACAAGGGCAGGGAAGAAGAGATGGATNGAAAGGCAGGATAAGTAAGATGAAGGGCTCATCTGGGAGGGAGAGAGGTGGCTAAGTAAGCCAAACTCTAGTGTAGTCCTGCAAAGTACTGACAGAGACTGAAGGATGATTGGCTCTGGGAAGCAGACCNCTGAGTCAGTGATATGAGCTGACTAACACATGGGGAGGGTCTTGGAGACATGCTTGACACATAATGGAAACTCCATTAGGGTGTGCTTTCCCTTCCCTTCCTGCTGCTGATGGTGCNTTCAGATGGAANATGAAACACACGTACAAGCCTGGGTCAAAGCATCATCGTGACATCATCATCGTGACAGTGTTGTCCCAGCAGCATTTCCAGTGTGGGTAAACGATGAACTCAATGTGTGAAACAACTAAGTGAGAAAAACAGCAGAGTCACAGGGCAGGATAAAAACAAAACCCACAGCTCTAGCTGGAATGGAGAAGGAAATAATAGCCGTGCGGCATTTGGGCAAGCAAGAGCAACTGTCAGCCCAAAGTTAGCATCCTAAGGGACCAATCGATAAGCTAGTGACCATGACCACCAGAGGCAAACTAAGCCCAGGGAGAAATGCTGAGATGTCATAAAAAACAAGCAGGTGCTGTGGGAATCCAGGGANAATGAACCTTAGCATTTGGAATGTGTTCAGGAATTAGATTNGGTTCTATCTGAGGAGGTCAAGATGTACAGACTGCAACTAAAGGGCCTTGGGAAGGTGGTCGTTTCTGTTGTCCTCTGGGTAAGGCTTGGAACTGCAGAGATCCGAGCTCTCCAGCTAAGGATTATGAGCCTATAGCGTCTTGAGTATTTGCATTTCTTTGCAGCNTTTTCTTATAGCCATGAAATTTACACCATTTAGTGAAGGTTCAAAATAAAACTTTTCTCTGACTTCTCAATGTCCTCAAGTATTTAATACANATGCNCACATGCACACGGATGGAGTGCAGAACGTCTTCATATTTACTTGAGCTCAAAGTCTAGATCAGATGTTACTCTCAGAAACTTCTGACTCTTCACAGCTATGGGGTAGTTAAGCTCCTCCTGATGGTGGGGGGGGGAGGGTAGTTAAGCTCCTCCCAGGGGGCAGTGAAGCTCCTCCCAGGAGAAGTGAAACTCCCCTGGACTTCAGGAAACCGAAGCCTAGGCAAGGCCCTCTTGAAATGGCTTTGATTTTTTTGTATTTGTGTTCCATGACAGGATGGGTCCTGGTTGATTGTTTTATCCTCANTACAGTTCCCTNCTAAACCTCACTTTCTCATAGAAGAATTATCTCTGGGCATGCAGTTTTGGTAGGGCTCCCCATGTACTCTCTCCCGCTAGCTAAGAAGNGGGTANGTAAACAACAAGGGTATGTAATGGAACTACAACTTTATATGTAAGCAGAATAGGTTTTGTTAATAGACACCTGGAGCTCCAGGAATTATTTTCAGAACGAGAGTAGTCTGTGGAAGGGGTCTAATTATGATCAGGGAGAGGAGGGGTTGGGAAATACAATGCTAACTCCTGATTATTCTTGTAGCCATTGGCTCCTGGAACGTGCTGCCTAGGCTGTTACTGGGAGATCAGAAACCATAGCCAGAATCACTGGTCCAGAGCCATGCAAGGTACATAGAACATGAGTGATCCCTGCCACGCATGCTTCTCAATACCTGCTAAGCTAATGGCTGGTGTTGGAGACCGCAGCTAAACTTGTTGCAGAGAAAGCAAACACTCTGACATACTTGCTGTACATGGGACACTGCAGAAGCAGCACAAGCATGCCTCCACCTCATGCCGTCTTTTGTGTGAGATCAGCTCACACAAATGCATAGAATTAGCTAAAGATTAGATACATTCTGGAATGCTGATTTTAAAGATGATTGAGTTATAATTTTTATAATTTATAGGAAATAATTTTTAGAATTTGTAGGAATATAATTTTTAGATATTTATCCTTCACAATNGTTGAAGGGATACTGAAATGGGGCAGAATGAGAATTGATCATCAATCTATCATGTGAGTAATGGAATTCTCCCCTAGGCTTTGAGTCTTAAGCCTGAAGGGCAGAGGAAAATGGGTGGAGCCAGTTGGTCCCAACACAGTGTCTTAAAGACTGGCCTCTTGCATTGTCCAAAGTGCTGATTCTTGTTGGTTAGAGTCTCAGATTCTGTAGATGTCCCTTTGGGTCTGTGAGCCCCATTGTAACTTTATAATGACGTCTCATTTACCTGCAGGTAGAGGAATTGAGTTCTGCTGGTGAAGAGGCCCTCTCAACCAGGCTTGTGATCTTTCACTGCCAGCATCCCTACCTGCTTAAAAAGCATTAACTCTACTGTTTATCAGTGTGAGTAGCTCTCAGTATTTTAGGTTTNAGAACTCAAAAGCCAAAGGAGGCCACAGACGTCATCTAAGGAAAGTTAACCTTTTTTTTTTTAAGATGAAAAGTGTGAAACAGTCTCTAAGCTCATTTCTTTCCTTGTCAGAAGCACTCCTGTGTTACTAACATTACAGGGATTCTTCTAGAAACATTTATATAACTGTACAACTCTTCAACAAAATAGGAAGCTCATTGGGGAAAAGAATGTAGACAGTCGATTTTATTTTAAAACTTAAGGTAATATAGTTTTTAAAACTCACCTTTGCAATTACACTCTTATTTGTGTGTGTCTGTGTCACGGAGTGCATATAGAGGTCAGAGGACAATTTTCAGGAGTCACTTATCTCCTTCCCACATGTAGGAATTGAACTTAGGTCGTTAGCCTTGGCAGCAAGCACCTTTACCCACTGAGCCCTCTCTCTGACCAGTAACATCGGTTTTAAGTTATTCCTGTCATTGTTATATAGGAGTTTTATTGTAGGAATTGTTGCCAGATATAAAAACACTTAAATGTCACCTAGGAATCTATTTGAAAAGCACGATCAGTGAAGCTCTTGGGGTCTTGAGTTCTAAATGGAAAGGCTTTGGGGGTTTTGAGTTTTCAGAAGAAAGGTTTCTTAGGGTTTTAATGATTCTCCCCTCTTAAAATTTAAAACTAAAATAGGCCTGGGCCTGTCTATCAAAGTCCACTGGAATATAAATTTTGCAAATGGTCCAGCTACATTTACCTGTTACGCAGATTTCACATGCTCTCCCTGTCCTCCACTGAAATTTGTTCTAGTGACTAATATTTAACTGAGTTTTTCATAATAGTGACTCAAAGTCTTTGAAAAACATCCGTAAGAAGCTACTATGGGATTTCAACTAAGTGAGTTTTAACAGCTGTTTCTGCCACTCTGCCTGTAAGTGGAAGTTGATTTCCCCTGGGGCAATTCCATTAATTTGTTTTTATTATTTTAGGATAGCCAATATGCTTTAGCTGGCTGGGTTCTAACCCTGGAAATGATGTGGGTGGCATCGTAGCNCTGCTTTGAATCTGTGTTCCTTTAAGGATTTTCTCTGAAGACCACCCAGGTGGATGGACGAGGCAAGAGCCATCTGAGTGGTGATGTGAGCAGCTTCTTGTCCCTCACATGTAGACCCAGGGTGACGCAAATCTGCCAAACACTGGATGGGGTGTGGGGNTGGGAGGAATTCTTAAGAGATCAGGGCACTCAATAATTTTTCCAGGTAGGAGAGAAATATTTTTTCCTCNTGATTTCTTGTATGCAAACCATCCCTCAGGCACTTAAGCTCATACCTGTAGGAATGTGCCAAGCTCGAGAACTCTTTTCTTGTTACAGCTTGCCTTGGTGAGTCCTGAGTATGGTTTTAGGTTATCAGTAAATTAAGGATAATGTGTGTCTGACNATTTTCTTATGCTAGTGTGTGTGCAGTACTAACACATAGAAGTGAGATGAACGCACTGGAATGAACTTCTACTACGCATTTATCAAGCACAGTTTTCAGATTGTTCTTACATTTACTCGTTCTTACTCGTGTGTGAACAGAAACACACGAGGGTCTACTATGACGCTTAACTAAAAGTAAGTTTCAAAGAGGCAATGCTTGGCCATTTTCTTGAAATATCCAAGAAATTCGGAAAGTAAGAATTTCCTAAGTGATTTCATTTTAGTCCATTTAAACCTAATACACAATGGAATCAAGCGTAATACACTCAGTCCTTTTTAGCAAATTAATTTGTAAGCTTCTCACAAAGCCAATTAAAGTAATCAGGGTGCACTGGAATTGATAGCAAGTGATCAAATTAATGCATTTTGGTGTAGAGACATGGTTTTGGTGAGAGTATGTAAGAACTGTCTCTTATACACATCTAGATGTGTATAAGAGACAGGGACTGTACCTGTTTACATTTTTATCATAATCCACTGCTTAGATGTGCCTGCCTCACAAACTAAGTTTCAGAAGTCAATTTCTCTGCAGTTCATTGTGTTATAAACAATTTCTCTCCTATTGATTCTAATATGGAAAGCATCCTCAGGCACTGTGNCCATCCCTGNNGNATGTGCCTAGGAGAGCACTCCTCCTGTTGGCTTGACTGTAAGTGGGGTTTTAACAATAGGATGGCAAAATGGCTGTTTTCTTCGTTATTTCTCTGTCCATAACCCTCCCTAGTTGCTTGATGGGTACTGTTGACTGTTAGGGTATGTGGAGCTGGTAAGATGTACACAGAAATTAGAAACTTCAAAAAGAGACTCCCTCCCCTGCCATTTTCCAAAATTGTGTATGTTTACTATAGACAACATGGAACACCGCCAAAGAAAANTTTAGTTTTAATACATTACTTGATATAATTAATATATACCAATCAAAACAAAAGGAACATGAAATGATTCCTACTCAGAAGAGCTCATGTCCTGCCTTGGAGCTGTGCATGATGGTCAGGGCTGCTGTAACAGCAGGGTCTGGGCTTCAAGGAAGAAATTATTTCCCCTGGGGTCTGGAGACTGGAAATTCCAGATCACACTGCCTGCATACTCAGCTTCAGAGAAGACCTCCTGGCTTGCAAATGACTGCCCTCTTACTGTGTCCTTAGAAGACCTTTGCTTTGTGCATGCTGGGAAAGAGGGATCCCTGCAATTTCTTCCTTGAGGTGTAAGGTCACTAGTCTTATTGGCTTAGGAAACATTTCTTTTTTAACCCCAATAAATCTAAGTTGCCTCCTTACAGATGCTATCGCCAAATTCAGACACACTGAAGGTTAGAGCATTAAAATGGATTTTGGCAAGACATAATTAAATTCATAACAGGGACCAAGTCATGAATATAAGTATCTATTTATTTAATTTGTGCTGTAATAAAGATATAAATAAAATACTATTGTTGCTTAGACACTTTAGGGATTAATTCTGACTAGGGCTGGGGGAAGTGTCATAGTGGAACCAGCATTTTAGTTTGTCTTGGAAACCCCTAGTCACAGACTCTGACATGAGGATTTATATGCACGTGCTTTACTGAGGAAGTGCTCTCAGGAGAAACTAGTGGGGCTGTAGGGGAAACAGTGTGGGAAAGAAACACAAGCAAGCACAGAAGGAAAGTAAGCACAGAATGAGGGCCCAGGCAACACTCAGCACAGGGGTAGCTTCAGCTGTATGCTGTATGGGAACCTAGAGTTTGGCTTCTACCAAGGTTGGCCTGAGTTAGAAGAGAGAGCTGGATGTCCACACTCTTACACTAAGCAAGATCTAAGGTTTGCCCTGGGGCTGGGATGGGGTCAGGAAAACCATGAACTCCCAGGCCCTCCAAGCTCTGGCCTTGTTTTCCTACTTTCTCCAGGAGTTTCAGGGCAGTCCTCTGTAGTCAAAGACAAACAATTAGAAGCAAAATCTGAGACGTGAGGAGAGAATCTCTAGTTCCACACTGCTAGTGGCTGCTATTTCCTGGACCATTCAGAGGACATGTTCATCCACAGACAAGGTTCCAAAGGAGAGCACTGTATCTAACCTGACAGTAGTATAAATAAAAATCCTAGACACCTGAAGACATAGGATCATAACAAAGATGGATGGCAGGAACACAGGCTGCGATAAAATTGTGNAATGTTTTGGAACTATTGACTGTAGAATCTTAAAATAGCCATTATTCCATGGGAGCTTTCTATTTTAAGGACTCACCCTGAGAACGGATGTAAAAGTTGGGAGTATACGTGCTTGTGATCCTATTTCACCTCCATCCCTGGTCCAGCACTGACTTTCTTTGTGCCTTTAGCTGAAAACCTTGTGCCATATTTGGTGTTCTGGCTTCTTAAGCCATGGAGAAACGACTCCATTTCTCTGTCACTTGCTCAGTTGATATGGCCAGATTGACTC
>LZPO01027752.1:46836-59566 GCA_001675575.1 Neotoma lepida | reverse complement strand
ATTTACAAACTCTATGCTTCTCAGAAATTCAGTGTTGGCCAGTTCATGAAAGAGTGAAAGTCTNGTACATGCTCAGTAGCTAAATCATGTAGGCTTCCAGCTCACTTCAAAGTCGATTTCCACGCAATGTCGCTAACTGATAAAAGCTGTGAGGTGCTACCTAATCTTACGTTCNCACACTTAACCTCGTTGTCTTTTTTTCCAGGCCTGTGATTTAGTCTATCAAAGGTTTATATTTTATTTTATTTTAATTTACTCTGTAGGTGTTGCAAGGAAAAAGTTCTTGTACATAAATTATGAAATTCTGGCTTTATCTCAATAATTACTGTATGGTGTTTGACTATACTTATCATGTTTATTTCCTGAACATTGTATTATTTTTAGATGTCCTTGCTTTCACAAGTATAGTTTTCTTTACCTATAATGTCAACACATTCATCTCCACCAAAAGAATGCTGCAGAGTATTTAATTGTGACANACAACATGTGCTAGGGGTCATACAGACATGACTTCATTTGTATTCACAAATAGGCTTCGTGAGGTTAGAAAGTGGTGCCAGTGACATTGGCATCTGAGTCTTTCAGATGACAGAATCAAATGGANTCATCTCTTGACATGCTTGCCAAGGCAAAAATCTTAAAATTCAACCTTCACTAAGTACCTTTTCTTTTCAAAGTCCCTGTAAGCTTTACACTTAATTTTAATTTTATTTAGCATGCTTTATTTTAATTATTTACTTAGGTTTGTAGCCATTAAGTGGAGTTCCACAGTAAATNTTTCTTCGTTTTCTATGTTTCAGTAAAGGTCCATTCATGGAACTAATATTTACCGAAAGGATCAGCATAAGGCAAATGTCAGGATTTTNTGTTATACTCCAAATGTCTAGAAAGCAGAGAACTTGCCTTTTTCTATTTTGATTCCNGAGATTACAATTCTGGTTGTTGAATCAATGGTATGGTCAATACGTGAACGGACAGTTTCAGCTATTATAAGCCACCTCCATGTGGCTAATTTTCCCTCTGTATTCTAGGGTTTTAGAGCAACTGATAAATAATCATACAAAAGGGCCTTAAATTGGCCTCATTGCTCTTAACCACATATCGAATGAAGCTTCTTCAGGTTCACGATGAGGACTATAATCTAATTCTAAAATCAAGAAAATATAAGTTAGAACTGAGGAAATGTGTCTTATTTCATTCATATGAATGAATATTTACTTACTCACTTGCACTTGGGAATTGAAAATGCTTCCCATAGCTGAATGATTCCCANACATTTTCTTTCTTTCTTTTTTTAAAATTTTCTTTATTTTTTTCTTTCTTATTTTTTTACCTGTTGGAAGGTGGAGCTTGGACAAGCTAATTATGCCATTGGCTGAAACNGAGAGACAACCAGAGTGGTAATTAACTTAAGGAATACTTGTGACATAAGGAGTAATGTGGACTCAGTATGGAGCACTTCTCCAAGTGTGGTGTGGTCTGGGAACCATGGGGGCCCCTAAGACCTTTCCAAGGCATTTGGGATGAGAAATCTTCATTGTCAACTCAGGTAGGTTATGAGTTTTCTAGGAGGCACTTCTGTGCTTGTCTGGAAGGATATTTCTACCTTTAATGTTGGTAGCATCATCCTGTGGTCTGAAGTCTGGACTGGATAAGGGGAAAACAAAAAAAAAAAGCTTAGTAAAGAGCAGACTTCATCCCTCTGCTTCCCGACAGAGGATGTACCAGGACATCCCTCACATGTCTGCTGTCTTGTCCCCCTCACCATGGTGGATTGCTTTCTTCAAACCAAAATAAGCCTGTCCACCCTTCCCTGCTTCCCCCAGGGCCCAGCAATGAGAGAAGACAGCATCATGGATCAGAACAGCTGTTCTGACAACACTGAGAACTTTCTTTCTTTTTTCATTCTTAGTGGAGTTTCCCATATACCTTGTGATAGATGATAAAACATTACCTTGAACATACACACCAATTCACAAATCTAGATTTTTTTGCATCTTCTATCAGGTCAGTATTAAAGAGATTTACTAAAAAAAAAAAAAAAAATTCTTCTTTTCATTTTTTTGAATAACAGCTATTTTTAATGTTCATATGTAATAGTTATTAATAATAGTTATTTAAAAATGAACAAATGTTTATAAAATTTCTTAGCTTTAATTTTGAATATGATAAATATTGATAGACATAGCCCACATAAACAAAAATATATAAGGGTCCTTAATAATTTTAAGACTATAAAAGTCTTCTGAGACCAAAAAATCACAACCTCTGAGCTAGACAAATATGGACTCACAAGAAGTTTCAAAACCCACCNTCCACCCAGAAAGCATCACCTCCAGGAGGCTTCATTCTTGCTGGGTGCATAAGTTCAGTGCCAAAGCAGACAGGGAACCACATCCGCCCCATCCACCACTATGTTTCTCTAACCTACATCCTCCACAAAGCAGTTTCTTTCCTTCCCAGGAACCCGCATCCAAGACTAGATAATATTTCCTCTCTGGCCCAATGCTAGATTTTGGTGCTATCCCTGNGCAGATCCCTCAAACTGTTCCTCTCTCAATGCTGATGGACTTCAGTTCCCATGCAAAATCTCAGGACATGTCACTGCAATCAGCCCTTGCAGGAGGGATACTAATTATGTCATTTTTGAAATGTTCTCAGACAAGGAGCCATTCAGTCACAGAGGAAAGTGAAACAACTCTTAATCGTGGCTGCAGAATTTCTATTAAAAACCTACAATTTAAAAAAAATNAATGCATGCCTCTTTCATTTTTCTTAAATTTAAACACAAGTAGAAGGGAAAAAAGTCATCATCATTGATCTTACAGCTAACAAACCTACCAATATTCATATAACCATTTAAGAATGTTTGCTGATGACCTAGCATGTGTGTCGTATACTTTGTAAATGTCTGTAAACAGCCAGTCTGAATGCTGCGGTAGGTACATCCTTGTGATCTCTGATAATCGCGGACCTTGGCTCATAAAATGAAGTAAATAGAGGTGAGGACAATCTATGCTACACTTTATTGTATTCCATCAACATAGGAACCTGTTTTTAAATGGACCACTCTGGACAGTTAAACTGGTAGCTAGTTCCAGTCAGGCTCTCCACCGGAAAGTCAGGTAAGTAAGTTGCAAAGCTGGTAACAAATAAGAAGAAAGGAAGACAAAACAAAACAAAAACAAAATAGACACCTAAGTTAGGTTACTTTGTAGTACTCCCGTCCCCAAAGTCATGAAATGGAAATAATTAGTGGCATTTGACAATGTGTTAAGACAGAGGATGAGTTGCCTCTTGGAGCCTTCCAGTGTACCAGGCTGGCTACACACAGGTCTGGAGATGATTTATGATTTGCTGTCTCTAAGCAGATGGCTCTCCCTGGCTAACGTTATGGCATCAAATGAGTTCATTTAATGGTGCACTGTTTACACGGACTGAACAAGACCTGCAAAACAAATTGACCCAATGAAGGACTGACTCTAAGCAGGATTCTCAATTATCCCTATTTCAGGGAAATATTATTGCCTACTGATTAAATGAAACTTTTGGTGTCTTGGAGGATTTTCTGGAAAGATCAGTTACAGACAGTCTGAATTTGGGAAATGAGACTACTTTATATCTCCAAAGAGGTCCTAATGGATTTAGCTTCTCTTGGTTATATGAGAGACAAATATAATGCATTTCAAGCNAAGGTTCTGCTATTTGAGAAAATAACTGTCCATATCCATATAGTATTATACTCCAGAAAAGCCAATGAAAGCCAAACAATAGCACTCGAATCATTTTATCTCCCTTATTTTGGGCATTACTGCTAATGTAAATTAGTCTGCAATAACAATATAAACAGCATATAAAACAAATAAAACTTCAAAACCCAGCCAGTTGTAAAAATCAACCATGTTGCCCTACTGATTTCCAGGTAGGGATGGGTGTTCTTTTAAAATTTACAGTTGGGAGTGCCATTTATAGATCTGTGATGATACGCCATACCTGTTTGTTGGAGCACATAGCAGCTGGGATTCCAAACATCTTTGTCACTACACTCAAGAACATGCTGGGTTGGGGTGTGTGTGTTCTCAAACCATGTTGNATTCTGGATGGAAGTTATGACTGATTAGATTTTTAATACCATTTTCCCCATACATCTTCTCTGATTACCGTGAAGGAAAGGTTGGTTTGGCCCCTTAGGAGTTTACAATTTAATCCTACCAGGTACATGAGCATCTGGATTATAAAACCCTTTGATGGAAGCTGTTGTAAAGACAAGGGCTCTGTCAGAGTCTAACATCATAAAAAACAGGCTTGGGGGCATGCCTGATTCTGTGTGAGAAATGTCTGGCNTGAGTGCATATTTGTTTCTTCTGTTATTCACTCCTCACATTTGGCTCTAATGCTGCATATAGAGAGGTACCATGACCTTTACCTTCTAATCCTCAAAAGTCATCTCTTTAGATAAACTTACTACGAGGTTATCATTACCTCCTAGTCCCCGAATGTCCAGGCCAATTTAGATGCCATAGAGGTCTTCTTCTTACTGGGGTGCCCACCAGAAACAGGAGGAAGGGGCTTGTCACCCAAAAATGTGATCCCTGGACCAGTGGCAATGGAGTAGGGAGCCTGTGAAAAGTGCTGAACAGGGTCTCAGGCGGTGACCTGGTGGATCAGGAGCTGCATTTTCACACACTCCCTGGGAAGCACATGCATATGAAAGTCAGAAGCTTATTTGAGTATTTTGTGTCTTTTATTTGTATATATGGTTTTGCAAAATGAGTACTGCATTTTATGCATAGTTACTTTATGTTATATAAAAGTTATTGAGCTTTGTGTACATTCCTCATCACATACAAACACACACACACATACATTTCATGGTTTCAATTTTCTACTATCTTTACCATTTCAATATCTGATCTGTTATTTCCAAGTGTTGTCTGGCATATATTCATGAGGTGTGTACATATTTATCTTCTCAGAGGTAGATACCGAGATTCCCTGTTCTTCTAACAAATACAACAAAAGAAGTTGTAATAGTGGGCAACTCTGTTTTGGCCCCTTATGGACCTGAGTGAGACATTCCCTAGNATATATACAGCATGTCTAGAAGTAGAACTGGCAGCAGGCTGTGCATATTTTAATTTGAATACAGTTTTTTTTTTTTACCAGTCTAATCAGCCTAATCAGCCTAATCTTCTCATCAGCTAAGAATTTAGGGTTATGAGAAAGGGTCTATATCTGCCGTGTTTCACTAGCCCTGTATTGTCTAGAAATAAAGAGAATGTGAGAAGTAGACTTCCTCCAGGATGGGTAAGGTTGGGCTAAGTTCCAGAGTGCGAATAATGTACTGCTTGTTAACTATTCAGGAACTGAATAAGGACAGAAAGCAAGTAAGAGTTCAAGGAGCTAGATGTCCCTATAAGATCAGAAATACACAAAGGGAAAATAACTGAGTGGATAGGCATGAAGGATGAAGGGTTGTAGTTGTAGAGTGGAATAGTCTCTTGGCTTGTGTTCCCTAGAAAATAAAATGCATAGAACCCACACTTACTACCCAGACTTCATGCAGGGGATTATCCAGGGCGGAAGGAGGGAGGGAGAAAATGGAAGTGAGAAGGTCAAAAAGCAGACACAGGGTGGTACATTACCCATTGGACCACAGCCTCTCTGCAACAAAGTTGGTTGCTGAGTCATAGAGGAGCGGCCAGGGGTGAAGAACCACGGAGTCTTAGAACAGCTCTTGGGTGGGCAGGCAGGCCAACAATTTGTCTGTTGTCTTTATCCTGGCTCCTTCCCCTCAGTGGTCAAGGTCAACTCCACAAGGCATGGACTCCGCTGTATTTCTGGGATGTGCTTTGGTCCCCTCCAGCCAGCATGGAGGGCAGACAGAACTCCTGTGAGTTCAGACAGGTCAGTCCATGGGGCTGGAGTTACTGAGGATTCCTCAACAATCAGTGTTACAGAAGCTGTGTTAGTGTGCACCTCAGTTGCAGGGATGTTGAATTAAATGGCAATATTAGCCTCAGCATTACAACCACGGAGACAGCATGAGCCACCACTAGTGCTATAGTGGCTGAGAGCCACGGCCAAAGGCCCCGATCTTGGAGGGAGATAGATCCAGGCTGATATGGGGTGCGTATATGCCGTCAGAATCAGTCATTTCAGTCACAATTCCAAGTATGACTGNAGAAGTGGATGGCTGAAGCTAAGTGAGATGTATATTAGGTATGAGATTATTTATGGGAAAACTGAAGAGTTGAGAGGCCAAGGTGTTGGCTATGTGGTCATCTGAAACAGTGTGGACTGGTGGGATGCCAAACACTATGGGCCTGGTGCAGAGAGTATGCACGGGCGTGTTAGCTACTTTTTGGTTGCTGTGACTAAAATATCTGAAGGAAAGTACTTGAAGCAGAGGAAAGATTTATTTTGGCTCAGCTTGGGTGGAGCTGTTTGAATGCTCCATGCGCTTGGGTAAAACTCACTGAGGTAGGAATACANGGTAGAGGCAGTTCTTTGCTTCCTGTACAGGACATAAGAAGGTCCCCACCCCTTAAGGACCCACCTTCAGTCACCTACTTTTTCAAGCTACGTTTTACCTTCTGAAGTTTCCAAAACCTCTCCAAGTAGCACCATTAGTCTAGAGCCAATCAGAGCCAAACAACTGTATTATTTAATGAATACTCACAACTAAAAAAAAAAATTACTCTTTAATAAAAATCAATCCAGATAAAATCAGACAACTAGATTAATTTATAGTTTTGTACTTTGTAGGAAAATTTATTATCTCTTGATTCCTGATTAGGCAGAGTGCTAACTTTTAAATGAAGTAATTATCATTCCAATCCATTGTCTTTATTTCATAAGGAAAATCAAGAACATTGCCTGTATTCTATAGAATCTGAGAAGCATAAGTTTAATTATCCTGGGTGATTTATGACTGTAGGAATCAGAGTCACTTTGTATGTTAGGAGAGATAAAGCAGAGGAGAAGCAAATGGTGGTCATGTCCTTAGGTGTTTACAGTCGACCAGAGAGGTACAAACATAGACTGACAGTGGTAATACAAAGCAGAAAATGAAAAATGCCATGAAAAGGGCTGAGATGAAATGTGTTGCTGGGGGTTTCTAATGGAAGGCCAGACGTCTACAAGCAATGATTGATTATAGAAAGGGGTCAGGGTTAAGAACAGAGCCCTGGGATCTTTCAGACCGGATAGAAATTGCAGTAATGAAAGAGGAGATGAGCACAGTCCAAACAAAGGCCAATTTAGGTAGGGGACACAGGGAGGTTCTAGCTGCCACCTAGGAAGGCAGGAAAAGGTCCAAACATGCCTGTAATGAATGCCCATGAAGCTCATCCTCTTTCTCACTGGGATCACAGGGGTAAACTAAGCAAGTGAGAGGCCACTGACCCTTTGGTAGTGTCAGGCTGGAATGAAGCAATGGTCCCAGCACCGGGCTTGGAAGAGTATAGGACATTAGAAATAGTAATACTTCATTCCCATGGAGGTAGCAGAGACACTATATATATAGGTGTTTCTTTCAGGTCCTTGATATCTTGGTGAAAAACAAAACATAAGAAGGAGCTTAATTGTTAAAATTATATTTTTAAAAACCAAAGAGACTTGAACTAGGTTATTTATGGAATTGTAAGGATCAATTCCACAAAGTCCCTGTTTTCAACTCTAGTAGGAGAGGTGGGCAAGTCCACAAGTCTGAAACTTGGAGTATCATCCTACTGTGGTGTCAGAGAGGACCACTGTGCTGCAGTCAGTGGCATCATCCTGCTGTGATGTCAGAGAGGACCACTGTGCTATAGTCATGGGCATCATCCTGCTGTGATGTCAGAGAGGACCACTGTGCTATAGTCATGGGCATCATCCTGTTGTGATGTCAGAGAGGACCCCTGTGCTGTGGTCATGGGCATCATCCTGCTGTGATGTCA
The DNA here is from genome assembly GCA_001675575.1 of Neotoma lepida. Lineage (NCBI taxonomy): Eukaryota > Metazoa > Chordata > Mammalia > Rodentia > Cricetidae > Neotoma > Neotoma lepida. The sequence goes on along the minus strand of LZPO01027752.1, from coordinate 51,626 downwards.
GAGAGGACCACTGTGCTGCAGTCATGAGCATCAAGGAGGCATTGGATGGTGGTGTGGGCAGCTCAGAAATCCTATAGCATGGAAACTGGTGGAACCCATTGCCCAGCTATTTTATCATGTCATGTGAAACCAGAACACCAAAGCACCAAAGGCACCTGATAGGTTTCCGAGATTAGGATTTGGCAAAGCCAAAACAAAGAAGATACAGTGGCCAAAACAGTTGGAATGGTTCAAGAAGTCGTTTCAAAATTATTTCGAAACAAGTGAATGAGGAAAGTAGGAAAGGAAGCCATCTCAGGAGATGGAGAGAAACTTGGCTAACGAGAGGACACAGTGTGAACCACCAGGATGCTAGTTTTGTTCCTTTCATGTTCCAGAAAGGGCTTGAGTGTTGTGGATGCTAAGCTGGACTTTGATGTTAGTAGCACAGAGCTGATCCAATTATTTCTGTGGAGGGGGAAGGAGAGTAACAAGTCTGTGTGCAATAGATCTTCAGAGGCTCCTCTGTCGAAATTTGTCCCAGGAAAAGAGAACTCTATTTGAAAGAGATTGAACAGGAATTTAGTAGTCTTTAGGAGTCTCGAAGCACTCCTAGAACCTGCTCCCAGCTCAGTTTCCAATGTGGTTCTCTGTAGGGGGGAAGCAGGAGACACTGAGAGACTTTTGTAAGGCATGATGGTGGCACTGGGACTTCTATAATTGTGTGTAAAATGAGGAGGTGAGCCTTTTTATTTTCCACATCACTGTAGGCTACACCTGAGCTTTGACATCATGAGAATACCTATTTTCTTGTGACAAGGTTTAAGGGAGAGGTCAGGGGAGCCAAGTGTAGCAGAGTTACATCCNAGAGGAGAAGGCTTATGCATTAACACCTTTGTGTGTGTGTGTCCAAGGACTAAAGCCATACCTGAGAAGGAGCTTAGAGGCAAGCTGCATTCCTCTGTCAAAGGCAGAGAAAAGGCAATCAATGATGACACTTTCCTCTCTGAGATTGAAGAAATCAAGGCTATTAGCTTTGTCAACTCAGTGAAAAGTTATTCAACTCTTTGAGCTTGCTTCTTGGGGATCACCTGCCTGGTGCCGTAAATGGTGTAAGTGAAAAAGTATGCAAGCCTTTACCTATCATTAAGGTCAGACTTCATACAAGGGGATTTCCTCTGCCAGCTGGTGTTTCCTCCTCACCTCCAGCCCATTCTTACTCATCTTAAGTTTGAATGACATTATTTTCCCTCAGTGAAACGTCTCTGAGCTCCTCTAGCAGACCTGACATTGCCTACTCAGTATCATCCACCTCCTTCCCTTTTTTTTTTTTCCCTCAGTCATCCAATTTGAGACNGCAGTCCTGAAGATTTCACAGGCTAATCCTGAAGAGCCCAAGTCAAACAACCAAAGTAATATGCCACTATTCCCGGCTTCTGGAGCTGGGCACATGACCCAGTTTTGAGAAATGGAAGGTGAGAAGTCTCATTGGAACTTTCTGAGAGAGACTGTCCTGTTCTTGCAAAAGACACTGTGTCGTCTTCTGGCAGGGCCAGAATTGCATAACTAGAGAGTCTCCAGTCCAGGAGCTATGGGTGGGGCAGTTCTGGAGATAAAAGCTGCCATGTTAGGGATAGCAGCAGAATAACGGAAACAGTTCACAACCCTCCCTGGAATTACTCAGTCGCTGAATTGACCAACTACAGCCTCTTGACCTTGGGACTTCTTGCTGCATGAAACAATAAANGTCCTTATCATTTTAGACATTTTACTTAGGTTATTTATTAATAGTGGTAGACTCCCATGATGACCTCATATTCCCATTCTTTTCTTTCACAGTATTTATCACAAATATAGTTACGTGTTTAACGTCTGTGTCTCCCACAAGGTTATAGACTCTAAGTTGACAGGATAAGTTCATTTTGTTCACTGTTGAATTTCCAGTAGTAAACACTATGAGTGAGTCTGGATCTGCTTAAAGNACTTGGAGAAAGAATGTGTGAGAACCTCAAATTCTTAGGCAATAGTGTTCCCCCTTTCCTCTCTTCTTTCTTCTTCATTGTCCTCTCATTCTCATCCCCCCTTCCTGCACCCAGGATTGTTTGTTTTTCTCATGTTTCTCTGCTGTCAGTGAAGCTGACCTGAAAGAATACTACCCTGTTGCCAGGAGAGCACCCAAGTTCCTCTTCAACTCTAGTTCTCCACCGCTGTCTATACCCCAATAGTGGTTTTCAAGCTTTAACCTCAATGAACAGAACTTACCTGTTACATGGTTGACCTAGTGCACACACCGTGGACCAAGAGANTTCATGAAACACATTTATTCCTACTATGTTTCTTGTATTCTTTAAAAATGGTAGCTTTGGCTCNATGTGTCAAGTCTGACTTAAAATCCTTCCTTACCATGACTTATTTATGGCTGAATTATTTTTCCATAGATTTCCCCTTTGGAATTCTTCAGCCCCATCTTCTCTGCTTAGGCGGTATTGGAGGCCAGCATAAAATGTACAGACGTGTGAAAAAGTACCTGGGCTTATTTCTTCCCCAGTTAGCAGAAAAAACAAACAACCGTTTTTTTTCCTCCTCTGAAACTTAATGGCCCCATTCAACAAGTGTACATGGGCCTCATTCTATGTGGGTTTATGTATGTAATAGTGTATGCTGGATTTACAGGAGACCCACAGCCTCCCGGTGGTTGACATCCCCAGGGAGTCGGGTTCTAACGTTCTCTGGATACAAATTGAAGAATAGACCCTCACTGTACTGTCCACTCCCTGTCTCTTATACACATCTAGATGTGTATAAGAGACAGGTGTACTGCAGTGGGTGAGTGTATCTATTTATATTTATAAAACTATAATGCACGCCTCGGGATACTGTGCCTAAAAGGCCAGGGGAGAGTATGAAATTACCTGCTTGAATAACCAAGAAAGCTCCGTGCTAATAAAGCCTTACAGATTTTAGGAAGTATAATCTCTCTCCCTTGAAACTCGGTTCAGCCACTGTCTCCAGCATGCATCCCGTACAATGGGCAGACTAGAAGCGAGGTAAGGCTGCAGAGTGCTGGAAGAGTGTGCGGCCAAGCAACCCCTGGGTCACGTGTCTTCTAGAAGGGCACCACTGTGACACGAGAGAGCATGTCCAGGATGTGTGCGCACAGATTTGCGCTCTGGAAGGGAAGGTAGAATAGAGAGAGCCAGCCAGCGAGCGAGAGAGCAAGCGCCTGCAGTAGAGCAGGCTGGAGGCACAGGGGTGGAGAGGGAAGGTGATGATGAATACCCCCCTCAACTTTCTTCTTCCTCGGCCCACACACTTGAAATAGAAATAATAACACAACCAACCACCCGCTTGCATCCACGATGTTATCGCCCTACTTAAGTTGCCTCACTCCGGAGGTTCGAGGTATAAAGTGCAGACTGTCGCCTTTGCTGCAGGCTGGCTCCGGAGTACAGGTTCGCGCCGGCGCCGGTGACCCCACCTTCAAGGAAGCGGGCTCCGGGCTCTCCCACGCCACGCCGGGCTGACCCCCGCCCTCCTCCGTCCCTCCTCTTCGCCGAGCTCCCTCCTCCCTCCGGCGCGCCTCCTTCTCGCAGCGGCCCCCGCAGACCAGCCAGGCGGCAGCACCCACGTCGCCGCAGCTCCTGCCCGCAGCGCGCTCGCCGCGTCCCCGGCTCCCACGCAGCGCGAGTGGCGGCGCCAGCAGCCCGGACCCCGCACGGTGCGCACGGTGTGGCGGGGCAGAGCTGAGCTGAGCCTGGCTGGGGCCGCAGGAGGGCGGCGTGGTGGAGGACGCCGAGACGCTGCGGCGGCGGGGAGGGGACGAGCTGCGCACCTGGAAAGTTACGCGGCGGCCTGGTGAGGCTGGGGGGCTCGGGCACTCGGGAGGCGCGCTGAGAGGGACGGCATGGGGACAAGAGGGTGATACTGGCCGTGCACTGCGCGATGTGCACTTCTCCCACACCCAGCTGGTCTCCCATGCTGTTTGCATGTGGACGTGTGGACGCGTGGACGCGTGGTGTTCTCTCCGTGTAGCGCCGGTGACTCCATATAGCAGTTGGGTTCAGAGCACAGTGTGGCTGCACTATCTTTGAGTTCTGCTGGGGCTGGAGGCTCAGGGCTGCTGTCACCGTGTGCCATCCAGGCTTTGTTCTCCAAGGTCTGGATAGCTGATTGGGGATACAAGACTCCTGCAAGGACTTTTACAAGTGCTTGTAAACTTATTTGGGTGTCCTGTCACTCAGCACCCTCAGGCGCTTTCACATCTTTGTATATCCTGGTGAAGAAGGGAAGAGAGCAAAGAAACGCCAAGAAACCAGCCACCTTGGATTTGAGAGAAAAAGAAATGGGTTCCAGCTGAAGTATGAGAACTGAGCACATAGACAGAACAGGGAGGCCAGGGCTGAGAACAGAACCAGCTCAGGGGACCNGTAGAAAGGATGAAGACTCCTTGCCTTCTGCACCTTCATGTTATTTCCAAAGTTCTGTAGGAAAGGGGCAATTTTTCTTAAACAGAGCTCAACATCCACCTGCTCCCTGCCACACCCCCATACACAAAAAAGTCTTAGAAACCATTTCTCATCTTCGCAAGTTTCTATTTAGCTCAAGGAGAAGGCGATCATCCCACAGAATATACAACAGCTGTTGCTCATGTTCCTGTTGTGTTTNGCACGCCAGGATAATGAGGTGATGGGGTGAAGAATCTCTTTGGAGAATTAGACTGTTCTCTGCATCGCAGCATGGCATAGCTAAGAATTAGCAACTTGCAAAGATGATGCCTGTGAACCCACCGTTAGCAGTCCTTGACTCCAGGC
>LZPO01027752.1:9490-27582 GCA_001675575.1 Neotoma lepida | reverse complement strand
AAAAAACAAATCCTTGGATCTGTCCCCACTGTATGGCAAGGTGTTACCTAAGGATGTAAAGTAGAAGTCACACCGAACTCTTTTATTTCTTTGAGGTGGGCTTTCTGATCAAAAACGGCCATGTGGGTATGTAAGGCACACTTGCAACAAGTTCAGAGTCATACTTCTGTGTTCATGGCAACATGCATCAGAGCCAAGTGATAGGAACCACCCAATGTTTACCAGTGAATGAATATAGAAATAGGATGTAGTGTGTAGAATGCACACATATGGGGTATTGTACAACCTTAACATGATGTTATATCTTATGCTACAGTATAAATGAGCTTTTAAGACATCATACAAAGTGAAATAGATGAGGCTCAAAAGAACAAATGTTGTGGAGTTCCACTTGTATGAGATATCTAAAGTAGTNAGACACATAGAGGTGTAAAGCAGAGTGGAGATGGCCAGGGGCAGATGGACAGAGAGACAGAGTGAGTAACAGGTGCAGAGCTGGAAGCAGGTGAGCGGTGGTTACAGACAGTGGGAGTATACCTAATGCTACTGAACTATGCATTCAAAAGTAGTTAGATGATACCTTTTATATAACATATATTTTATCACAACCTAAAAAATATTAGCGCTCTAGGACTGACTGGTAGTGTGCTCCCAAATGCTAGGCCATGCTTCNAGTTCCAGATGTTGGGGCTAAGAGGAGGGAGAAGGGAATAAGGCTGTTCTCATTTTTGTATCCATTTGTTATACTGTGAAAGAGAATATGCCATATCAAAGTGCTATACTAAACATTGATTATTAATTAGCTATTAACTATTCAGTGTTAGCTGATTGCTTGCTTGACAGACATCCATTTGTTAGATACATTTTTGTTGTTTTAGCAATCTTCCCATTCCTTCCAGTGTTGCAGAACTATAGAGGGAATGATGACGTCCCTTGTTTACACCTATAGTTCTTCAGAAAAAGAGTTCTATACTTATTTATTCATTTGATGTGTGTGGATGTGTGTGTGTGCACTTGTACGTGCAACCCACCGAGCCGTGTCACTGTTCCACAGCTGTAATTCTTAATCTTAAGTATATGCTATAGTCACCTGGGGAATTATTTTTAAAGGTATCTGGGTGAGCCCTGGGAGAAGCTGCTTAAGTTGGTTTGAGGTAAGAGCTCAGGCTTACGATATAGATTTATAAACACTGCTCACAGCTAGCACTGAGAACCTCTGTTTTATAAGGATGTGTACCTCCCTCCACTGACTTCCAAAATAATCAGTTGAATGATCTAAGATCGGTGCTAATTAGATACTTAGAACTGTTTACCATTTATACCTAATTACCATGCCACACCATCAAGGGCGTGCATATCATCAAGTGTGTCAGGCTAACCTCCTTGTACATTTTGGTTGTTTTCAACATTTCATTATTAATCTCTGTTTTTTTAATGCTCATGGGGAAAGAACCTTCTGCAGAAACCTGAGAAAGAGACAAGGAAGTGTTTGTTGTAGGCAGGAAGTAACAGCAACATGNTTAAATTAGAGCCATGCTTGATTACATGGACAGCAGGTATGAGAAGGGACAGGAGAAAGTCATGCCTGTTTTCTGATTACTGCCAGAATGACAGCATCCCTGTCCAGGCTGGCTTGTCAGTTTATAAATACATGCATTTATTAGGTATCTTTCTGTTGTTTTATCTATCCAAATTTAGGGTGTGGGGATAGGAAACAAAGAGATACATATTCTGGTTATCAGTTCTGTTTATTAGGTCACTGACATCATTTACACTCACTCTTGCCTTTATGTCCATAATATTTAAACAAAGAGAAGAAATTTGAATGTTTTCCAGAAATCTCAATTTCATCAAATTCCTAATATGCACCAGGTATAGCTTGAAGGTTAAGTAATAGGTGGAGGAGGAAAGCATAGCCTTGGTTTCCCTGGGGGAAATTAAAATGATTTCTGCCCTGGGTGGTGAATCCTGTGCTGTAAGAGATGACTGTAAGGAGAGAAGGAACTATTTTGTTTTTTCACCTAGTCAGATATTTTGTTTGCTTGTTTGTTTTGAAACAAGTTCTCACTATGTAATGCTGGCTGTGCTGGNATTCACTATACAGAACAGGCTGACCCTGAACTCAGCAATCTTCTGCTTCTACTTCCAGAGTGCTGGAATTGAAGGTNTGTGCCACCACACCCAGCGTTAAGAGAGGATCTCAAGTTGGGCATTGAAGGAGATGTAGACTTTAGGGATGTAAAGTGGGCTGGCACATTGNGGGACAGTGAATAGTTCAGGGGGTGTGGATACCCTGAAATGTGAGGAGACTGGACAAGCAGAGGGGTTAAACCGTTAGGAAAGTTTTACCAACATTTGGAAGTGATTTCCCTGAATGAATATAGGCAGAACTTGTGTAAAGAGTAGAGTTTTGCAGTTCTCTGTTTTTAAATTGGTGGTGAGTAGCTGATTCATCACNGTAATAGCTAACTCTTGAGCAGTATATTTTATGTCCCAGGTACTGTTCTAAGTGCATTATGCTGTTAACTAATTTAATTCTCATGGAAATTCTACGACCTGTGGACTGTGTTTATTGTTGTTTTACAGCTTAGAAAATCTAAGAGGTTAGGTGACATGCCCAAGTTTCCACAGTTACTACATGGGAGACCTTGNAATCAAACTCTGATATCCCAGTTCAGGGTCGTGTGTTGGTAGCAAAAGTGTCCTATGTATGTTTCTTATTCGATTGTATAATTAAGCTGTGAAATAAAATGCCATACAACTTATGATGTGAACATAGAACTGACACTTGTAAGAAATCCTTGGGGGTAAGAGAAAGCAGAGGTTGGCCAAACCTTGGGTAAATCAGCTCACAAGATAGCATGGTGATGGTATGGTGAGGGAGTATGACCAAATATGAGGCCAGATTTCACTAACATCCAGGACTCAGGATCCAGGACTGAGAACCCAGCAGTGAGAAATGTGGGTGAACTTTGACAAATGGAATTTCCTGAGCTAGCTTAGACGATGGGAATTTATTGCTTTGAAGAATGTTGATTATGCAAATTGGTGCTATAAACGGATTCTGAAAGGGTGTGATGTTGCCTCAGATGGGTATGAATTTGAGATCCCGCCCACTAGAGGAACTTTGAATGGAGCAGAGTTGTCTTGGAAATGCCTTTGTTGTTCTGTGCTTTCCAGAACCTTTGCTTCCCATCAGTCTCCAGAAAAGTATGCTATAATTACTTGTGTTGCCAACTGCTGATGTCGCCATGCATGGAGGATTTGCTGTCATGTTATCAGAGTTAATGTGCAGAGTACAGCTATGGAGCAGGTGTGGGTGCCATGCCCTAATCACAGCTGAGAAACTCACAATTCAGAAGGCTAAGGAACCAGCCCAGGGTTGTGAAGCTGGGAACTCACAGAGCTGAGATTTGAAGCTGATATTTTCTAGTTCCTGAGCCACATATTTTAAAATAAATTGGGATCAGTGGTGGTTCTGGGGAGATGGTTCAATGGTTTAAGTACTTTCCAGGCAAGCATGAGGACCTGAGTTCAGATCCCTAGTACCCACATAACAAGCCAGGTGTGGTGATGTGCACCTGCAGCCCCAACACTGGGAGGTGGAAACAGGAGGAACCCCAGGATCTTCCCTCCAGCCAGTGTAGCTAATTGGGGGGCTCTAGGTTTAGTGAGAGACTCTACCTTATGGTGATATATTGTGTACCCCAATAAAACTTATCTGGGGATCAGAGGACAGAGCCAGCCACTAGATTAGACATAGAGGCCAGACAGTGATGGCACACACCCTTAATCCTATCACTCAGGAGATCCGTTTAGATCTCTGTGAGTTCAAGGCCACACTGGGAACAGAGCCAGGCTTGGTGGCACACACCTTTAATCCCAACACTTGAGATCTCATGCCTTTGCTTGGGAAGCACACATACCTTTAATCCNAGGAAGTAAGATGGCAGGGCAGAAAAAGGTATGTAAGCAGTGAGGAAACAGGAACTCACTGTCTTGAGACAGGATTTCGTTAGAGATAAGAACTTGTGNCTGGCTTGCTCTGCTTCNCTGATCTTTCAGCTTTCACCCCAATATTTGGCTCCAGGTTTTTTTATTATAAGACCTTTTAAGATTTGTGTTACACTGCCTCAAAAAATAATAAAAAACATAATGTGGAGAATGGTGAAAGAAGACATTCAAAGTTGATTTCTGGCCTCCACATGTGTGTGCATTCTCACATCATATACAGACTGATTTCTCATAGAAGCACACAAATCGTAAAGTGAATACATCCAAGTACCCATCAACCATTACTTGAGAATAGAACATTATCTTAGAAGCTCCTTGTGCATCTCCTGGTTTTTATCCATTACCCACTTCAGAGTTATTCTCTATACTACTATGACTATAAATTGATTTTTACATATTTTAATAACTGACTTTAATGGAGCTATAGATCACAACTCTACAGGCTCTCACTTTTTCTCATTTTTGTTATATGTAGTGGTGACTTAAGGATTGTCATTGCTGTGTGGGGTTTATTGTGTGACCCTATATAACTGACCACCTCCGTACTGGACATTTGGGTGTTTCTGGTTTTAATGCATATGAATACTGCTGCCATGACTTTTGGTGCGTGTATGTGTGACAGCTGATGGACATGAACTGGGAAATGAACAGCTTGGCCGTATGATATTTCTAAGTTGATATTTAGCATAGATTGCTGGTTTTGATATTCCCACCAGCACTGTAGGTATATCACCTTTCTTCCAGTTCTCGGCAGTGTTTGGTAACATTACCAATTTTCATCTTACCCATTCTGGTGAATATGTTGTAATGTTCCATTGTGGCTTTGGTGTGCTGTTCATCCCCGATTAAAACTGGTGAGAATTCTCTGATATACTTTCCACTAGTGTCTGTTTTTGCCCACCACAGCACTGTATTCCAACTGCTATCCTTCGTTATACATTTCCACACATCTAGACTGATTTCTGGACTTCGAATCCAATACTAAAGGTCTTTTTCTCCATCTTCATCCCACTAACATATATTATTTAGTTATTTTGAGTTATAGTAATTCTTAACATAATGTTTCATTTTTCTTGAATTTTCTGAGGCTATTGTTTGGCCTTTTTATAGCTATAATATCTTTAGAATCAGCTTCTCAATTTTCAAACATAAAATCATCTTGATTAGAATTTTATCAACTAGAATATACTTGACATCATTAGAAATTTCATTTTGTGGGGCTAATGAGATGGATGAGTGAGTAAACATACTTGTTCTAATGTCTGGTGACTTGAATTTGGCCCCTTGAACCCACATAGAGGTAGGAGGAGAGAACCAAATCCACAGAATTCTCCTCTGACCTCCACATGGNTGATATGGGGACGTATATATGCATTTACACATAGATATCATACACACATGCAGTAAATAAAATAACATTTTAAAATTCAATTTCTAAATCAATTACCCCAATATATTATTCTATTATTCTATGTTCTTTCCTCTCTCTCTCCTCTCTTCCTTCCTCCCAAACCCCCGTCTTAGAATGAACAATGTCTTCTCTGGAATTTATTGGGAAAACCAAGAAAGTATAACAGACTTTGTGTTTATGGACATTAGGAAACCTTTGATAACATTCATCAAAGTTAGTGTACTCAAGACAAATGTTAAGAGTTTTGCTTCAGGCCGTGGCAAATATTGTTCCCCCACTGCCAGGGCCCACCAGGCAGCCCGCAATTCCAATGGCAAATTCTATTTATTTTTTTTAAATTTTCTAATCAGGTCTTTATTTACTTCCTTAACTCTCAAGCCCCAAACCTTCTCGAGGAAGTAGAAGAAAACCAGTAGGAAGTGCTCTAAATTATAGTATGCCTCATTAACTTATGAATATTTCACATTAGACTTTTATCAATATGTGGACCTTCTCATGTTAACTCCATTTATTCTCCATCTCCTTCATGTCTTGCCTATTTCAGATATTTATTTATTATGTATTTTATGCTCCACAAGGTATCAGTCTTTTATAAAGGCAACCTTACTTTAGTCACCTGCACACTTAACTTCCTCTGTGGCTCTTTCTTCCCTGTAACATCTGCTGGTTCTCATCTGGGATTACATCCTTGTGTCTGGAGCTATTCATTACTAGAGTCTGTTGCCAATGGAAAAATATTTTGAAAATGTGTTCATTTTGCTTTCATTTTTGAAGGTTGTTTTCAGGGTAAAGATATTGAAATGGGCTCTGTGGAGCACTTTGGAAGTTTCCTATTGTGCTCTGGCTTCCATTATGTCTGCGGAAGAGTAAATTAGTCCAGTTGTTGGTCATTTGAAGGTTATGTGTCTCTTATGTCTTGCTGCTTTATTCATTCTTCTATTTGTATTTTGTTTTTAGCAATTTAACTATGGTGGGCTTAGATATAATTTTATTTTCATTTTTTTATTTATTGTTATTAGTGTTGTGTATGTGTGTGCATGTGTGTAATGTACGTGATATTTGTGTGTGTGTGTGTGTGTGTGTGTGTAGGATGTATGTAATGTGGATGCAGCATGGATGTAAAGGTCAGAAGACAACTTTCAGGGCTCACTTCTCTGCTTCTACCTTGGGTTGCTGGAATTAAACTCAGCACTTTTATCCACTGACCCATCTATCTGATACCCTAGACATAATTTTAATTATGGACTCTACAGTGCATCTTTTCTGTGGCTTATTGTCTTTTAATTGATTTAATGATAGTAGCAAATACACAGTCATTGACTGTGCTGGCTAGCTTTCGTCTAGACACAAGCTAGAGTCATTAGGAAGAGGGAACCTCAATTGAGAAAATGCTCCCATTAGCTTGATTGTGGGCAACTTTGTGGTACATTTTCTTAATTAGTGATTGGTACTGGAGGACCCAGCTCATTGTGAACAGTGTCCGCCCTGGGGAGGTGGTCCTGGGTTGTATGAGAAAGCAGGCTGAGCAAGCCACGAGGAAAAAGCCTGTAAGTAGCACTCCTCCATAGTCAGTGCATCAGTTTCTGCCGCCAGGTTCCTGACTTGAGTTCCTGCCCTAGCGGCCTTGAACGATGGACTACAGACTCTAAGATAAAATAAACCCTTTCCTCGCCTAGTTGATTTTGGNCATGGTGTTTTATCACAGCAATATAAACTGTAATGAATACATAGAGTTATCATGTCTATGACAAAACTACTTGAGATAAACAGCTTGAAGAAAAGTTGGTTTTGTTCAATGTCTAAGAAGTTTCAGTCTGTGTCCAGCTGAATCTCTTTCCTCTGGNTGTTCAGTGAGATCAAACCTAGTGGTGGGAGGACATGGTACAGCCAAGCTTTCCACCGCCTGGTGGACAGGAAGCGCAGAACACAGATGAGAGAGACTCTCCCTGTAGAGTCACTGTTAGGTTAACATATCTCTACTATTCCCAACAGTTGAATCTGTCTTCTGTCATCTGTCTGTCTTTCTGTCTATCAGTTACCTATCATCTTTTGTTGTTGCTTTGTGGGACCAAGGAAAATTGTGCTGATAGTTAGCTGGTCTATCGTAGTTGTCCATTGAAGTGAAAAGTTCATATTCATGAGTGTGTGTGATGTTTGTGTATGTTTGTATTTGTGTGTGCATATATAAGTAGAAATCAGAAGTTGGTGTTAGGTGTCTTTCTCAGTTACTCTCCGCTTTTATTATTTATTTAGAGACAGGGGCTCTTCTGAACCCAGAACTTATCAATTCATCTAGGCTGGCTGACCAGTGAGCTACAGGGATCTGCCTATCTCTCCACCCCGCACTGTGGTTAAGGACACATGCTACTCCANCTGGCTTTTACGTGGTTTGTAGGATCTGAACTCAGGTCCCTATGCTTTGTACAGTAAACCCTTTACCAACTGAGCCATCTCTCCACTTTGTTTATATTCTTAATGGCTGCTAAAAGGAATTGTCCAGCACAGTTGGCACAAATCCAAGAATCCTGGGAATAGACAGGAAGCTTTTTGTGAACTCTACATCCATTCAGGACCCTGGAGGTTTTTTTTTTTTTTTTTTTTTTTTTTTTTTTTTTTTTTTTTTTTTTTGTGTTAATGAATATGATGTGAGTATCATGAGGTCAGAAGAAACTCATGCTGGAGGAGAAAACATGTTCCTCTCTTTAAGGTAAAACTGACAGAAATAGGAGACAATAATAGTGGCCTACTTCATTAAAGGATTTGTTCAAGGAAAGACCTATGTTGTAAAAAATGATGAATAGTATATTGTAGAATACTGATTTCCTCTATAGACAAATGGTATTTCACAGCACTTCTATAGGATGTAAACAGAAGTCAATCCTGATAAATAAATTAAAAAGTTTTTTGAAATACTGATTTAAACATAATTGGTTTACTGCTAGACTTTTGGGAAGTTTTAAGGTATGGTTTGTGAACTTCCAAATTTTCTTAAACTCGGGGTACTTTTACATGTGTTGTTTTAAGAATATATGTTGGGAAAAACAAAACAGATAAAAAAATATATGTTGGGAAACTGGGGTATGTGGGCACTGAGGAAGCAATAATGAGAATACTGCATAAGCATCGAAAGTCTACTGATGCTCAAGCCTTTTGGACATTGTTCATATCTAATACTTGAGCCAAAAAGGATGCCTAATGAAAGTATGCTGTCAGTATATATCAGCTGAGAGAATTTTTATGTTAGTGGATAAAGGAGAGTTTGGACCAGACTGAAACATTCAATCAATTTTTTCCTAGCAAGATTAGTTTCATAATGAAGTACAGGATGAGCTGCAAGGAAAGATCCCAAGAGGCTGAAATCTCAGAAGAGAAGCTGTTAACTTGGTCCAGAGCTGTCATTCATCCTTAGACTGGGGTGACATCATTGCCAATTGAAAATAAAAAGGACAACAGTGGATCTTTTGTAAGAGAATCAACATATCTAGATACCCATCAATAGATGAATGGATGAGAATTATATTAAAATATATAATAATTGTATATAGTAGAATGTTCTCCAGCTTTAAAGAAAGATGAAATCACAAACTTTGCAGGAAATGGAAGGGCATGAAGTATAATATTAAGCAAAGTCATCCAACCCCCAAAGAAAAATAACTTGCACATTCTCCCTCATTCCTGGATCCGTCTATAATATATGCATGTATGTATGTAAACAAACTGTGTAGCTACAGTGAAGCACTTACTAGAAAGGATTGTATTAGGTGACAAGGAAGAAAGGAATGTAGATAAAGGCTGTAAAGCTAATTGTTTTTCTAGTTGCAATTCTAGCATGGTTTTTCATGGTGGATAAATGCAGAAAAATGTAATTGATACTAAAGGCATGAAACCCTAAGTGAAGACCCAGGGCTTCACAATGTCCCTTCTAACTGTAAATAAGCTCACTGAGATGTGCAGGGTTTGGATCTGGGCAAGAGTCTGCTTGAGTATAGACTTTATTCCAGCTGCATAATACTTTTATTTGTGACAAATGCAAGCTATTTTTTGTAGGAGAATGTTTTGTCTGGTCAGCCCAGCTCCTGCAGCCTCTCTGACCCAAGGAAACATACAAAGGCTTATATCATTTACAAACTTATGGCCTAATGGCTCAGACTTCGCATTAGCTAGTTCTTACATCTTAAATTAACCCATTTTTATTNATCTATGTTTTGCCACACGGCCTGTGGCTTACNGGTACTGTTGCATCTTGCTTCTCCTGGTGGCAGCTAGCAGCCTCTGCCCAGCTTTGCTTTCTTCTTTCTTCTTTCTCTCTAGTTAAAATGNCCCGCCTAACCTTATTCTGCCTCACCATTGGCCAACTGCTTTATTTATCAACCAATCAGANCAACACATATTCACAGCATACAGAACAACATCACNATCAATTTTTGTATTTAAAATAGAATTGACAAGATTCTGTGATGGTTTAGATAAAAGGGGAGGGAGTTCTTAAGGTGGCCACTGGGTTTGGATGGCTTTGAGGAGGGGGAGAGTCTCTAAGAAGGGAGGGATTCCTACAGAGGAGCTCATCTGTTTTCTTCCTGTGGACTAATGATTTGATGAGGTCATGGGGGAAGTTACNAATTTCAGGAAGTCTCAGCTTGTGTTTGAGAATCATTTGTATAGGAAAAGGTTACTAGTTTTCAAATAGAAAAACAAAACCAAAACAAACTACTGTTAAAGGGCATTTGAATGAATGATGCAGAAAAAAAAAAGCCGCTAAAAAATCATACTGACAGTAAATGGATTATGTAAAAATTCTGACAGCTCATGGAGTATCTTTTCCTCTAGCTCAGTACTTTATATCATCTACGATGGAGTATGTTAATTGAATCACTTGAAACACATGGCAATTGAGTAACTATTTTGAGCTGCTTCTTTTCCAACAGAAGGCAGAGGATTCTAGGATTGTCAATAAGTAAGACTTTAATTTGAGCAGTGAATAGGAGTGTGGCACTGGAAACAAAGTTTCTGTCCAGGCTAGACATGCCTAGGGGAAAAAAAAAAATCTCCAGCAAACCTAGACTTTCACCTCACCCCATGTCAATCAAACCCAAGGAGGCTGCCTTTGCTCTTGGAAGAGGTAGTGGGATGGAAGGAAGTGTTATAGATGGCAGATTCACAGATTTGGATTTAAAGTCTATGAGGAGTAAATTTCTTCCTACCTCTCATTCTGATTCTTTATAAAACATGGGAATAGCAGCTATTTTATAGGGTATAGGATTAAATAAGCTATAAAAGAACACTACCACTGGTACTGTATGTGCATGTGTGTATCAGTGAAGGGATGCATTGTAACACGAATCTTAAAAGGTCTTATAATAAAAAAACCCCAGAGCCAGATATTGGGGTGAAAGCTGAAAGATCAGAGAAATAGAACAAACCAGCTACGTTCTTACCCCATGAAATCCTCAGCCTAAAGAGAGCTACTTCCTGTGTACTCATGCCTTATATACCTTTCTGTGCCCTGTCATCTTACTTTCTCTCTCTGCCCAGTTACATTACTTCCTCTTTCTGCCCAGCTCTATCACTTCCTGTCTGCCTGTACAGACCTTCAGATCTCTATGGTTAACCAGTGCTGGGATTAAAGGCATGTACCACCACGCCTGGCTCTGTTCCCAGTCTGGCCTTGAACTCACAGAGATCTGGATGAATCTCTGCCTCCCGAATGCTAGGATTAAAGGTGTGTGCTACCACTGCCTGACCTCTATGTTTAATATAGTGGCTGGCTTTGTCCTCAGATCCCCAGGCAAGCTTTATCTGTTAGAGCACAAATAAAATATCACCACAATGCATAAGTGCATCAGTGAAAGGATACTGCTTTCTAATCTTACAAATTCAACTTCTTCCTGTTTCCCGAATCTATTTCCATATGACAACTGCATGGCATGGTAATTTTCCACTGAGAGATGGGATTATAAATGATAATTAAATTGATGTCATAATAATGACCAGAAAAATATTCAAGATATTTTTAAAGGTTTGACACATAATTCTATGTACATCTACAGGTGCAGTTTTTGATGAGACTAGGAAACAAATATGTCTCTGCAAAAAAAAATTTATAAGATTGTAGATCATAATATCAAAACCCAGAATGAAGTGAACCATTCATGCTTTTCATTAGTTGTAATGGCCATTTATTTTCTGTTGTTGTACAACAGTGAGAAAAAGCTCATCACAGATGCCCTCAATAAGAACCAGTTTCTGAAGAGATTGGACCCCCAGCAGATCAAAGACATGGTGGAGTGCATGTATGGAAGAAACTATCCACAGGGAAGTTACATCATTAAGCAAGGAGAGCCAGGCAACCACATCTTTGTGCTGGCAGGTGAGTTTCACACTTTTTTTTTTTTTTTGAGTTCTCATAGGAAGAGTTTTTGCTGATTTTGGCCTGTTTAAAAATTTAATTTATTCATTATTTTACATCCTGACTGCAGTTTCCCCTCCTTCCTCTCTTCCCATACCCCCATCCCATCCACTCCTTTTCTGTTTCTGTTCAGAAAGAGGCAGGCCTCCCAAGGGTATCAACAAAGCATGGCAGCATAACAAGTTTTGATAAGACTAAGCACCTCCCCTTGTAGTAAGGCTAGACAAGGTAATCCAGTATGAGGANTAGGTTNCAAAGAGCCAGCCAAAGCATTAGCAACAGCCCCTGCTCTCATTGCCAGGAGTCCCACAAATAGGCCAAGCTACATAGCTGTCACATACATGTAGAGGGCTTAGGTCTTTCCCATGCAGGTTCCCTGGTTGTTGGTTCAGACTCTGAGTTCCTATGAGCCCAGGTTAGTTGTTTCCGTGGGTTTTCCTGTGATGTCCTTGACCACTCTGGCTCCTACAATTCCTCCTCCCTTTCTTCAGGAGGATTCCTTGGACTTGGCCTAATGTTTGGCTGTGAGTCTCTGCATCAGTTTCCATCAGTTACTGGATGAAGGATCTCTGATGACAATTGAGGTAGTCACCAATCTGATGACAGGAAATGGCCAGTTCAGACTACATATCCACTATTGCTAGGAGTCTTAGCTGGGGTCACCCTTGTAGATTCATGGGAGTTTCCCTTGCACCAGGTTTCTACCTTACCCTGAAACGCCCCCCCCCTTTCCAGCCTTCTCTTTCAGTACCCTCCCCCACCCCCAACTCAATTCTTCAAATTCCCATCCCCATTTGCCCCTACTCCACCCAGGAGATCTCTTCTACTTCTCCTTTCCAGGGAGATCCATGTGTCCCCCCTTGGGCCCTCCTTGTTACCCAGCCTTTCTGAGTCTGGACTGTAGCAATGTTATCCTCTACATTACTGCTAATATCCACTTATAAGTGAGTACATACCATGTTTGTCTTTCTGGGTCTTGTTACCTCACTCGGGATGAATTTTTCCTTGTTCCATCTATTTGTCTTCAAATTTCCTGATGTCATTGTTTTTAACAGCTGGTATTACTGCATTGTGTAAATGTACCACATTTTCTTCATCCATCCCTTGGTTGAGGGATATCTAGGTTGTTTCCAGGTTCTGGTGATTGCAAATAATGCTGCTACGAACATAGTTGAGCAGGTGTCCTTGTGGCATGATTGAGCATCCTTTGAGTATATGCCCAAGAGTGGTATTGATGGGTTTTGAGATAGATTTATTCCCAATTTTCTGAGAAACCACCATATTAATTTCCAAAGTGCCTGTACAAGTTTGCACTCCCATCAGCATTGGAGGAGTGTTCCCATTGTTCCACATCCTCTTCAGCATAAGCTGACATTTGTGTTTTTGATTTCAGACATTCTGACAGGTGTAAGATGGAATCTCAGAGTCATTTTGATTTGAATTTCCCTGATGGCTAAGGATGATAAAAATTTCTTTGTGTGTTTCTATGCCATTTGGAACTCTTCTGTTGAGAATTCTCTGTTTAGGTCTGTACCCCATTTTTTAATTGGGTTATTTGTTTTTTTGATGTCTAATTTCTTGAGTTCTTTATATACTTTGGAGATCAACCCTCTGTCAGATTCAGGGTGGGTGAAGATCTTTTCCCATTCTGTATGCTGCTGTTTTGTCCTATTGACAGTGTCCTTTACCTTACAGAAGCTTTTCAGTTTCATGAGGTCCCATTTATTAATTGTCCATCTTAGTGTCTGGGCTACTGGTGTTATATTTAGGAAGTTGTCTCCAGTGCCAATGTGCTCAAAGCTATTCCTCACTTTCTCTTCTGTCAGGTTCAGTGTAACTAGATTTATGTTGAGGTCTCTGATCCACTTGGACTTGATTTTTGGGNGATGGATATGAATGTATTTGCATTCTTCTACATGCCAACATCCAGTTATGCCAGCACCAATTGTTGATGATGCTTTCTTTTCTTCATCATATGATTTTGGCTTTCTTGTCAAAACTCAAGTGTCCATAGGTGTATAGATTTATGTTTGAGTCTTTAATTTGATTCCATTGATCAACATGTCTGTTTTTATGCCAATATCATGCTGTTTTATTACTGTAGAGAGCTCTGTAGTAGAGCTTGGGATTAGAGATGGTGACACCTCCAGCAGTTCTTTTATGGTACAGGATTGTTTTAGCTATCCTGGTTTTTTGTTTTTCTATATGAAGTTGAGTATTGTTATTTAAAAGTCTGTAAAGAATTGTGCTAGTTTTGATGGGGATTGAATTGAATCTGCAGATTGCTTTTGGTAGGATGGCCATTTTTACTGTTAATCCTACTGATCCCATGAGCATGTGAGATCTTTCTATCTTCTGATATTTTCTCCAATTTCTTTCTTCAAAGACTTGAAGTTCTTGTCATACAGGTCTTTTACTTGCTTGGTTAGGATTATTCCAAGATATTTTATATTATTTATGGCTATTGTGAAGGGTGTTGTTTCCCTAATTTCTTTCTCAGCTCTTTTATCATTTATATATAAGAGGGTTACTTTTTTTTTTGAGTTAATCTTGTATTCAGCCACTTCACTAAAGGTGTTTATCACCTGTAGGCGCTCCCTGGTAGAATTTTTGGGGTCACTTATGTATACTATCATATTATCTGCAGATAACAGTACTTGGACTTCTTCCTTTCCACTTTACCCCTTTTATCTCCTTTTGTTGTCTTATTGCTCAAGCTAGGACTTCAATTTCTGTATTGAATAGATATGGGGAGAGTGGACAGCCTTGTTCTTATTCCTGATTTTAGTGGAATCACATTGAGTTTCTCTCCATTTAATTTGGTGTTGGCTGTTGGCTTGCTGTGTATTGCTTTTATTGTATTATATTATATTCCTTGTATCCCTGATCTCTCCNATACTTTTACCATNAAGAGGTGTTGGATTTTGTAAAAGGCTTTTTCNGCATCTAAGGAGATGATCATGTGTTTTTTTTTTCTTTCAATTTGTCTATATGGTAGATCACATTGACAGATTCTCATATGTTGAACCATCCCTGCATCTCTGGGATGAAGCCAACTTGACCACGGTGGATGATCTTCTTTGTGTGTTTTTGGAATTGGTCTGCCAGTATTTTGTTGAGTATTTTTGCATCAGTGTTCTATTTTGGCATTTTTGTAAACATTATAAAACCAAAACCAAGTTGCTCCANTTGTAGAAAATAAACAGATGGACTTCATGGGATGAGGACATTGGTGATGTGATCATGACGGCGGTTGGTGTTCNTGTAGTATGTTGTATGTATCTCATATCCCATTGAAAACTTGATAGAGAGATCTCATTATATTTCTCACCTATCCTCCAAGAATAAGTACGGTTCTCTCAATGTTATCAGTGGAGACAATTTCCCCAGAGGTTAAATCACATAGCCAAGGTCTCACTGCTCCTAAGTGGTAAGTGTAAAGCAGACAGAAAATCCAACCCGAAGCTTCATACTTTCAGTCACAGTGCTACTTACTGAAAAATTTTCTTCCAAGTGTAGTTGTTTATGTTAACGCTTCTGACAATGGTCCGAGGAGAATTTGTTTTTGTGGTTTTGAAAATCACATTGATTGTAGACCAATGATTTCAGATGATAATTTAGGTTTCTTTCTAACAAACAAATCAAATCAAATGCCATACTAAACTGATGTTTTTAAAGCCATTTAGTTCCCATTCTCTGTGATGACTTGAACGCTCATGCTTGGGAGATAGTAGAAGATATACCTAGGGATTTTTAAATGGTTGCTAATTTTTAAATATAAAGAAGCAAGAAATTACCTGGATAGGGGTTGAGGTCATTGAATTTCATGNAAAATTCTAAATTGCCTCAACTTTTTGAGTCTTAGGGAAGAAAATTGCACTTCCTTACCCAGGTGGTGTGGCAGCCTGATTGATGCTGTGAACTTCTACTTAGCAGTGGGTTCCCCATCATCTAAGCCATCAAGCAACATTGCTTTCTCTGTTTCCTGTGGCCTTATAAGTTGCCTATCTAAGCAACTTAATGGACTTGTATTTTCCTGTTCGTAATATGCCAAAGATTGTTCCTTTGTATTTTGATTCTAGAAGCCTATCAGTAATTATTTGTGTATTATTTGTCAGATAATCTTTAAAGGCAACTTCAAAATGGGTCTGTNGTTCCCGAGCAATTATTCTNCTCTTGAAGTGAGTTATAGTCTTAATCTAGAAGCCTTCGATTCTTACAGGGATAGATGACCCACAGCAATACTTTGTTCTTACAGCTTTTTTTTCTTAGCTGTTTCACATCTGTTTTAGCAACACAAGAGCATTCTGGCAGGAGAAGATAGGTCATTAAGTCAACAAATATTTATGGAACCTGCTAAGAGAGGACAAGAATCTCACGCCAGCCCATCTTATTCCTTGCCAGTAATTCTGATGAAAGGCTTGGGGAGAGGCGTTACTGCAGCCATTGAGAACAAGCAGATAGCCCCCATGGAAGTGAAAATTATTTGAATTAATTATTGTGGCATCTAAGGACTGAATTGCCTGGCTTAATTATCTGCCCAAGCAAATTAATTTGATAATTAAAATTCTCTCCTTTATAAAATAGAGCATGAATATCAAATAGTACAGCATAGTTAGCTTGAACTCTTGATATTCCATATAATTCTTCAGTATTATTCAAATCCCATGAGTCATAACCAATTAAGAAAAGAACCTTCACATGCACTAAGATTCAGGACATCAACTGGATAGCACCACTAAGTGGTTTCGATGGAGTTAGAATTAGCTGTAATTAGAAATTATTAAACTGCATGTCTAATCTGTGGAATTTAGAACCCCCCAAAAAAGATTTTTTTCTTGCTANAATATAGTTTTAACCTAGTAAACATCTTTGTTTCTCTTGTCTGGCACTTGTAATGGTTCCTGGAACAATGTCAATTCTTATATCAGATTTGTTGAATTGAGTAGATGACATAATGACCCAAGCTATTTGGGAACAGGAGAAAGAAAGGCTGACATGGCTTCCCCCATTTTTCTTCCTTCAAAAATGTAGATATTTTTGCTTGTGGTTTTTTTAGACAAAATTTCATTTGAAGAGGAAAGAAAAGGGGTTTCCAGGGCAAAGCAACTGTAGGAAGTTTGCTCAGTGCTCTGTTTTCTCTGCTCCAGCTTTGTGTGGGTATAGACATGTACCAGAACAGGAGGTTCAGCAGCAGAGAACCATGAAGTAACTTCAACAATGAATGCAACCCAGATGGAGAACTAGATAGCTTTACCTCACAGCCAGGGCATCATGGCTCGGATAAGTTTTCCTTCCCTCACTGGAACAGCTGTGCAGTGTTTTCAAGACACACTGATTGTTGGGCTCCTAGTAAGGGAGAAATGGTTACATTTTTCATAGGGCAGAATGAATATTGTTAGTATATACATGACAGTTAGCCTGTGCTATCTATTGTTTTAAGTTCCTTACCTGTATTAACATTTAATTCTCATGATAACTGCATGAAATACATATGTTCTCCCTACCATCCATAATGGAAAACTGCTCAGTGTGAGTAAAAGGCAGGTTTGGTTTGAGGCTGGGTATTTTAACCACTCTGATATNATCAGATTCCTAAGTGACTTAACTGAATGCTTTGTATGATTTCTGGTTATTTTTATCTCTATGGAACCCAGATAGATTTTGATGATTTGTGTTTTTCTTAAATTCTACTTGATAGAGGGTAGACTAGAGGTGTTCCAAGGAGAGAAGTTGCTGTCATCAATCCCAATGTGGACCACATTTGGGGAACTGGCGATTTTGTACAACTGTACCCGGACTGCCTCTGTGAAAGGTAAGCGGAGAAAAGCCGCTCAGAATCACCACTGCATCAAAGGTTGCCTCCTAAGCCAAGTTTATGGCACTTTGCCCCATATACTCTTGTTCATAAAAACACAATTGCAATAAAAAGATTTGTATGTGAGCTTTGATATGAATAATTCAAGTTAAGAAGAACTTTCCCTAGCCTGGGGATTGACTCTTAGGCAGCAGTCTCTAAACATCTTCAAAAGACACACATTCACACCCTTGTGCATACAACACTTTTAACTTCCAATTACCTGCTTATGAACTCTTTGGTGTTTGGATTGGCTACAGGCTGACTGGCATGACTCAGGAACACACCCTGTGGGTGTGGTGTATAACTGGAAATTGCAAACCATTTGAGTATCATCATACCCAAAACATAATCAGAAAAGAAATGTTCTGCTACCCTCTTCCAAATCCTGGTAGATTTCAAAG
>LZPO01027751.1:62057-85978 GCA_001675575.1 Neotoma lepida | reverse complement strand
AAAATAAGCTGTTGCCTGAAAAAGCTGCCTGAAAAGGTGCGATTAGTCAACCAGCAGTGTTAAAAATACATAATCTTTCTTAGGTTCCTAAAATACTAATTCATTAATATTAGCTAAGACACCAACAGAAAAGGTTCTTCAAATATTTTGAGTACCAGTGATCCTTCTCACACAGTGGGGTATCAAATAATAAGTGCATGAGTAAGTCAACAGCCCTTCTCTTTTTTGTGAGAGGGTCTCATGAGGAGGCCCAGGCCGGCCTAGAACCTGCAGTTCTCCTGGCCTTAGTCTGCCAAGTGTTAGTACAGGCATGTTATTAGCTGGTATCAANTATCAACCTATCATGGCACTAAGTCAACAACATATCAAATGACTCCAATAAACATGAGCTTGGAAANCATGATAATTTTTAGAAGTTATTTTGTAAAGCATCTACATTATTCCAGAAGACTCACAATCGGGATTCATTCCCACATCTGAAACGGTGGTTGTGTAGAAGTAATTTTAATTCTGAAATGCTTTAGATATCTAAACTAAACTCAGAACTTTTGTATCATTCAGGGCACAGACCTAGGAATAATTTCCTGAGTTAAAGCAATGCCACTGTCCCATTGTGGACACTGTCCCATTGTGGGGTCCTTTATGAACTGGTCACTTGAGTTTCCAAAGAACTTGGAAAGAGAACTATGAGAACAATGAGTTATAACTAACCTAAGGGGATTTAGAACTAGCTCAATGAGTTATAACTAACCTAAGGGGATTTTCTTGACCTGAGTTGATTTTAATCAAAGGAAGGAACACTGTTCTCTGTGGCATTTCTATGATGAGAATGTACTATTCCTGCAGGAAAAAAGCTCAAGAGGGTAATAGAATTATTATTCTTTTAGAATTCACCTGTGCATTTCTGAACTTCAAGAAAGCTATGTTTTATATAGAAACAAAAATTGAAAAAGTCTGAATTTTATATGATCTTTGATAGTAAAAANATACCGAGTACTAGCTAAAACTTATTACAGGTTTTGTGTAGGCATGGTCTATTCACACAAGTATCATGGCACACCTATAGAGGAAGCACAGCGTGTGGGAGTCTGTTCTCTCCTTCCATCACATGGGTCCTCAGACCTGGTGACAGGTACCTTTACTAGCTGAGCCATCTTACCAGCCCTGAGTATTAACTTTAAACACAGGTTTTTAAACTGCGGTTGTAAAGTGTAAATTGTCAGCAAATACAATTTGGAATATGTTTTCAGAAACTGTGAAAGTGAAGAAAATTACATATACTAAGTAAGCAAAATGGACTATGAGACATCACACAGCAGGTAACTATGGCAGACACACTACTGTGAATTCTCTAAACAACCTTGCAAGAGGGATGCCTTTATATAAGAATATATCCAGAGGGACTGGAGAGATGGCTCAGTGGTTAACAGCATTGGCTGCTCTTCCAGCAGTCCTGAGTTCAATTCCCAACAACCACATGGTAGTTCACAACCATCTATAGTGGGATCTGATGCTCTCTGCTGGCATAAATGTGTACATGCAGATAGAGCACTCACATACATAAAATAAATAAATCTTAAAATATATATATACATATACATATACATACATACATACATATATATATATATCCAGAGACGAGTAACTTGCCCTGGGTAATCATATAAAATTAAGGGCAATGTGGAGCATTTTATTCTAGAAAACTCTGTTATTAGCTGGGTATGGTGGTGGTGCACATCTTTAATACCACACTTGGAAGACAGAAATGAAGGTCATCAGCTACACAGTATGTTCTGTTCAAAGGGCAACCTGAGCTGTGAGGGATAAATTCCTTGCTATTTTATTCTAGGTTTGTTTTTTCAGAGTAACATTAAAAAGCAGATAGCTCCATTTTCATTAGTAAACAGACCAAGAGATGATAAGTTGCTCAAGGTTCCAGACACAGAAATCTGCAGAGACTGAATTCAACATGGACGTGTTTATTCTAACTCCATATGCTTTGCCATAGAACAATCTAGCCTGAAGAAATCTTGGGAAAATTCTGAAATCAAGACTTACATGTTATTTTTTACAATAGCTNAGTTTAGGTATATAGTCTGATTATGTGACAGAATTCACATAATAGTATACTTGGTAACAGAATAAAATGACCACTTTATTTTTTTGTATGTGGAGAACACCTTCAAATTAAAGAGAAGGGATTTGTTTTTGATTTATTGCTTCTGTATCTAACAATATACAACTGTTGAACAATAAACTGTACATAACTGATACAAACTGGTAATTTTTTAAACAGAAGAGGAAATTTATTAGGCTAGTACACCTGCAGAGATTCCAACAGCTGTCAGTCATGGGCTAACAGTTAAAACCACATTTTTTTTTTGTTTTTTTGAGACAGAGTTTCTCTGTGTAACAGCCCTAGCTGTCCTAGAATGCCCTCTGTAGACCAGGTTGGCCTCGAACTCACAGAGATCCACCTGCCTCTGCCTCCCGAGTGCTGGAATTAAAGGCGTGCACCACCACCCAGCTTAACTAAAACCACATCCTTTTATAGGACAGAACACGCAGTAATCATAAATTCTAAGTCTGGGTTGTGCATATTTATGAAGACAGTCCCGCTTGTACCTTGCATGATTAGCTAGAACGTAGGTTTATTTCTACTTGCCTTTTGATCTTTATAGTCTGATATGCTGGCCTCACATTTGTCAAGTATGGACTCAATGACACTTATGAGCTCACTCAGGCCTTTCAAAAACGGCTGAGGAGCAAAACTAGCTGACCAGTCCAAAGAGCATCTCTGGTCTGAATGTACAAATTAATTTTGATCTCAAGGACACGGAGTAGTAGAAGCAGAAGAGTCCCCCTTGTAGGTTCTTCATCATGTGTACAAGGTCATTTCCTAGGGTACAATCTTCCTTGTGCGATGCAAATGTGACAAACATAGTACCTATCTGTTCCAGCCACTACGACTGTTTTCAAGACTATCTTGTTCTTCCTTTCAGTTCTCTCAATCTTCCATCCTGTCTTTTTCTCTCCAGCTCCTGGTTCTCTTCTGTTGCGGGGGCTTCCAGAGTCCTCAGGTAGTGCTTGCTGGTGCTGGTGCAAAGGAAGCCGTGTCCAATGCCACGGAATATGTGGGCAAAGAGGGGTAAATTCTGTCCTATATACCAACTGTGAAATTACCACTACTAGCAAAATGGTAATACATCTATCACCCTAAAAGATCCCCCGTGGGTCTCTGTAATCTCTTCTCTCTGCTTGTCTGGATTCTACTATAATGGTAATCATTACTTATGTTTTACAACTANTTTGTATTTCCTAGAATTTTATGAAAATTTTACCTGCCTTCTGTTACTGTAAACAAATTACATTTTCTATAAATGTACATAAAATAATATGCCCTCCTTTTGTTTGGCTTTATTTATACTATTTTGAGATCTATAGATACTTTTAAGTACTAAGTAGGCTTCATTATATGAATATACTATCACTTGCTTATCCCTTCAGACATGCTGACAGGCATTTGGGTTGCTGGCAAGTTTTTCTATTAAAATAACACTATGTGAATATTACTATGGAATTTTTCTTATGGGTAAATGCTTTCATTTCTCTTAGGTAAATATCCAGCATAGTATGACTGGGTACTATGGCTAATAGATGTTCAACTTAAATCCATTTGCTCTCCATCCTTGTCAGCACGTGTCAGGAGTGATTCTTTCATATCTTAATTAAATCATACATGCATAATGGTACCACATTATGGTTCTGTATGTTAAATTCAGGACTGCATGCTCTACTGCTATGCCACATCCCTGGTCATCTGTCACTATGATTTTAATTTTCAGTTTTTAAAAAGACTTCTAATTATATGAATATGTGTATGTGCCATGAGGCATCCAATGCCCATGAAGCTCAAGTCACAGGCAGTTGTGATCTGACATTGTTGGTGCTGGGAACTGAACCTGGGTCCTTTGCAAGAGAAGCACACCCTTTCAACTGCTGAGCCATCTCTCCAGCTTCTAATCTCATCATTTCTTTCATACTGATAAAGCTGAACATGTCTATTTATTCTTCTGGAAAACTATTTCTTGTTTGGTATAGTAGTATGAGGATGGACAAACTGCATGGGCATACTCACGTGTGTGTAGTTACATAGTTACATATGCATGTATGTAGAGGGGAGTGTGATGGGCGTTCTTACTCAGGAGCTGGCCACTTGATTTTAAGACAGGGTGTCTCGCTGCTCCTGAGACTTACCACNTAGACTAGGCTGGCTGGCCAGCAGGTCTAGGTCTCTAGCTCCCCAGAGCAGGAATTACAAGAGTACATCACCAAGTCTGGCTGTTTATATGAAGATGAAACTCAATTCTTCATCCCTGTGCCCTAAGAACTTTATTGTGGGTCTTCCCCAACCCCTCTTTTGGTAAAGATTTATTCAATTTTTTTGCCTACTTTTTCGCTGGGCTTAATGTTTTCTTAAAAGTAGGTTTTATTCTTCTGTGGTAAAAGAATATACTTTTTATGATTTGAGACAGGTTTTATGACCCAGAATATGGTNCATTTAGGTAAACGCTGTTCATGTACTTCCATCAGACTGGCTAGAGGTTCTGAGAATCTTTCAAATTTTTTAATGGGTGTTTCTTTTCTGTCCTTCACATGTAGACATTATCAATTGCAAGGACTCATTGTTTTTTTACTTTTTAATCTTATGCAGGATCCATCAATCTCTTCCTCTAATTTCTAACTTACATACCACAGGTCAGAATACTGGAGGCATACTCCACTCCTCTTGCTCTTTCTGTGGAGACGTCAGGACCTGAGCCTTCCTTCACGTGTAGACACGGCCTCTTTTATTTTTAAGCTCCCTATCTAACTAAGCTGGCCCCAGCAGCATCCTGAGTGAGAAACATCAGAAAGCAGCACTCTCCACAGGCACAGGGAAATGGCTCACTCTGCTTCTTTACTGTGGGCAACAACCACCCAGTTCTACAACACCTCCCAATATTGCAGGCCGTGGCAACTAAAGCAAGCTCCTCACTCATTTTCCTTTGTTCTTCACTTGTAGGCATCCAAAGCACACCAGTTCAGACACATATGGAGCTGAGACAAAACCCAGTCCCTCAGCTGTTACCAACAAGCCAGGATGCTGGGAGGTGCCTCATTCCTCCCTAGCCTTCCTGGCAGAAAAGCCTCAGGCTTTTACTTCTCTTAATCTCACAAAGTATTTTGAGTACAGCAGTCAACCATGTATTTTCCTGTTAACAGCTCTCAGACCTCAGAACTAGCATGGTCCATCCAGTGCTCCATGAGAGTTAACACCAGTAAGGTGGCCATGTGTGGCACTTAGAGGCTAACCACACTGAAACGTGGGAAGTTAAATATGCATTCTTTATTGTCTTTCACTTAAATGGAGACATTTTGTGGTTATATAATCTTTCCAAAAAATAAGTTAAAAATATAACATTGTGGTTGTTGTTGTATGCATACACAGTGTGGGTGCATGTCCCAGTGTGGATCATGTATGGAGGTTAGAGACTACCAGTGCAGTCAGTCATCTCTTTCTACTTTTATGTGGGGTCCTGGGATCAAACTGGAAATGATGTACTGAGTTCGTATTTGTCAGGGTTTTAGTTACTTCAGGTCTATGGATCTAGTCCTTCTGGCTCCTTCNACCATAAGNGGGAGTGCAGTACTTAAGATTTATTTTCTTTAAATATAATATGAGGTAGAGAAGCACTGGCAAGTGGTGAGGGTTGTAGGACAATACAAAAAGTCAAGAATGTAAACATATACTGGTGATAACTAACTGGTGAAAACACGTCACATGTCTATCAGGAAAACAATGTGTGCTACATAGCATTTCCCCAAGACAGTAAAATAGTGCTTTATAATTTATTTTCTTCATTTTAACCTTTAAGTCCTGAATCATGATCACAGCATAAATACAAAAGAGGAATGTGTCATATATGTAACAAATAATTACAGAATCATCTGCAAATAACTATCTTTTCCTTTTCCGAAAGAGTCCCCTTATGTATCCAAGGCTGACTTAAAGTAGAGATTCTCCTGACTGGCCGCTTGTCCAGGGATACAAATGTGCACCACCTACCATACTAGGCTTACAATGAATTTCTGTCAGTTTGCTCACATTAACATTCCCCATGTCACACCCACAGACAGTCACTCATTAACACATCTACAACTCGACTGAAGAAAGAATACCTTTGAGAAGTCCAGAGTTATCGATGGGTCCAGGATAGACATTTTGATCCCCCATCTGGTATTTATCCCAACTGTCAAAGCCAACATATTTTTTCCACTGTTTGAACCAGCGACTATCTACTAGATACCTANAAAGGAAAAGAAATTGGTTAATTAAAACATCTGGAAATACAAGAANAGCAACAGCTCAATCTGCTTTTGTTATTTTGTATTAGAACACACGTCTCCTTCGAAGGACCACTGAGAACAAGAANAGTTTGAAATTATAGCCGCATTGTCACTAGTACTTGGAAGGAAAGACTTCATTTGTACAAAATATTTTCATTGTTAAATAAGTAGATACTAGTTGAGGTCTACTGACATAAAAATGGAAAACAATCCCTGTAGCACTTTACAAAAACATTCAAATGATAAAAATTCAAGAAAACCCTTGTCAATTGAACAAAAATAAATAAATAAATAAATAAATAAATAAATGAATGAATAAAAATCAATGTGCTAAGACCAAAGTATAAAAATGTCTCTACTAGAAACCTACAAATACAATATACACTTTAGTGGTTATTGAAAGAAAGGAAAGCTTATTATTAAGGGTTGAAAGTTGATTGTACTAGTTATAATCAAACTTAAAAACAGTAGTTTATCACCCCCGTTTCAACACTACACTTGGTACTGACTTCACACAAGTCTTACACAGTCTCTGGACATCATTCTAGCATGTAACCAGCTTNACCTGCAAGAAAACCAACAGCAGAGGCTAAGGAGACACTTACAGCTCTGTGTGTAATGCACATTTTCAGGGATCACCATTCTAACATTTTTTGGGCTTATCACATACAGCACTAGAGAAATAAAAAACCCACAGCTATGTCTGAAAATAGCTAAAGCAAAGGCACCAACCTAACTAAACCTTCTAATTCTTAAAGAATATTCATGAGCAATTTCCTTCCCTAAAAGTGGATATAAAGAAGTCTGCAGTGCCCCAATCCCACTGCCAGTTATGCAACTCAGAGCTCTCACACTGGAGAACTTTCTGAGGTAGTAATTCTTAAGTAAACCCACTTTCCAAAATTTTACTTAATTTAAAATCATACAATATATTTTGATCATATTTTTCCATTGAAAATATGATCCTCCCATATCTTCCCACCTAAATTCGTTTTAAAAAGGCAATAAATACATACAAAAAAAATCACTCAGTAAATTTTGGACTTTTCTTCTGCTGCAATTTAAGATATTAAAACATACGACTTGCTTTCTCTGCAGATAAATGTCACACCAAGAGACATTTTCCCTATTTTACTCATCTATGTATTATCATTGT
Source organism: Neotoma lepida (assembly GCA_001675575.1). NCBI lineage: Eukaryota > Metazoa > Chordata > Mammalia > Rodentia > Cricetidae > Neotoma > Neotoma lepida. Next base: position 78,432 of record LZPO01027751.1, on the reverse strand, counting down.
GCAATTCTACAGTGTGCTAACTACCTTAATCGTGATACTGTTTAGAACACTTCCTTCTGCTGATTGCTCTAATTGCCTCAGCTACATGCAGCCATTTGGGTTTTCAAAAGAATTTTAAATAAACTTATCAGGTTCTACACACACACACACACACACACACACACACACACACACACGTGAAGATTATGATTGGAATTGCACTGAACTTTAGAATAATTTGGGGGAACTGTGGCTTTAGACTTTTGATCCACAGGGATGGAATTTTTCTCAATTACTCAGGTACTATGTAATGTGTTTTAATAAATGTTAACAAAATATTTTCATTATTAAATAAGTAGTTACTATTTGAGGTCAAGTACTGACATAAAAAAAATGGGAAAATAATCCCTGTAGCACTTTATGAAAAACATTCAAATGGTAACAATTCAAGAAAACCCTTGTCAATCAAGCAAAAACTGAAAAAATTATAGAGGATCTCAGTTTCTGTATGAGCATTTTACTTTTCTGCCAGGCATGGTACTCCCAGCATCCAGGAGACTCAAACAGGAAGACTGAGGTCAGCCTGGATTTGAGATACACCACCCTATCTCAAAACCAAATCAAACCAGAATAGTTTCCAAGCAATTATAGTTTATAGTTCTTGGTAGTTAGTGCATAGAAATTATCAGTTTTATTATTTTTAATTGGTACATAGAACCCCTGTCTATGTTTATGGGGTACCATGTGATGTGCCATACATGTACATAGTGCAATGTTTACATCAGCAAAAACATGCTTCCCTGAGCATTTATCATCTCTTTATAGTAAAAAGATTCAAAGTGCTTTCCTCTAGCTTTTTGGAATATACACTACATAATCATTATCTGCAGCACCATAGTGCAACACTAGAACTTAGTCCAAACAACTTAGTGTCCATTGATCAAACTCTCCCTAGCCTCTGTACACATTCTACTCCCAACTGCTCTAACTCTTAGATTCTGCATTGAGTAATTCATGTTTTTGAACCTGCTGTATTTTACTTAATATCGTGTCTACTGCTGCAGATTACAGGATTTTTATCCTTTTGTAAATCAAAAGGGGAAAACAGCACCCCACTGTGTATACATTTTCTTTACCCAGTCATTGGTTGATGATGGGACACGGAGGCTGTTTACAAGAAATGATTTTAAAAAGGAAAAAATCTCACACCCACCAGCTGTCTGAGTCCTTAATAGTTTTATTTTGTTGAAATGCCCCTGAACTTTTCCTTTTCTCTCAAATATACAGCCCAGTCTGACCTGGATCTCACAGATCCTCCTGCATCAGACTCAGGAGTGCTGGGGTTACTGCATATGCTGCCACACACTGGGTTCCTCTTGATTTTTTTCAGTATAAAAAAGTTAACATTGTTGCTGTAGATAGTTTTCTAATTCAATTTTCACTTCTCTTATCCAATCACTGACCAGGACTGCTAATCCAGGGTAGAAAACAAAAGAAACTTTTTTCTCTTTTGAGACAAGGTCTCATCATGCAATCCTGGCATACTTGCAACTAGGTATGGAGGCGAGGCTGGCTTAGAACTTCCAGAGATCTGCCTGCCTCTGCCTCCCCTGTGCCACCACATCCAACCAGAAATCAACACTCTAGTTTTTAATAGAACTATCTAAATTTCTACCATTTGATAAAATAATTTGTTATAGTTTTCGATAAATGCTATTATGCTAGAGAAACTACGTGCTATTTAACATGTTTTTTTATTATCATGATTATTGAATGTGTAAAGTTTTTCTTTTATTAAACAAAATAGAACAACTTTTTCATTCCTTTATTTTTCAAAGGCTAGTTTTGTGAGGATGGGGACATTTGGTAGTACTTATATCCAAGTTTGTTGGGGAGTCAACATTTGTTTTGATCCCCAGTTAATTTTCTTCTGCTATTTTTTTTTTAAGATTTATTTATTATGTATACAGAAGAGGGCACCAGATCTCATTACAGATGATTATGAGCCACCATGTGGTTGCTGGGAATTGAACTCAGGACCTCTGGAAAAACAGTCAGTGCTCTTAACCTCTGAGCCACCTCTNCAGCCCCCCAGTTAATTTTCTTAAATAATTTTGGCTTTTACCTTTATCATGGAGACACAGATACCCCAACCAATTGTCTTAAATATGTAATAGAATTAAAAGCAGAAATGTGAACTTGAAATGCCATTAATACTGTAATTTAAAATGTCCTACATTAAAATGTAGAATTTATGGACCAATATCAACTTTCTATATACTGATACTATAAGAGACTTTTCCTTTGATATTTAACTGTTAGCTTCTCTTGAAAAAGTTTGTTTCTGTTATAGGCTCCTATATTTTATTTATAGAATTGTGTAGAAATGTCTTGGAAACTTGAACATGCTAGGATGCAACTGTAATGTTAGGTAAATACTAACGACAACAGGAACACCATATCCTACCTATTGGGATGATGTTATTCAAAGAGTTGGAGAGGATGTGGAGAAAATGCAACTCTTGAGCTTTTGGTAGGAATGCAAAATGGTGCATTATTGTGGGAAACAGTATGGAAGTTCTTCAAAATAATAAAAAAAGAATTAACTATATATGAACAGCAACCCACTTCCTGAGATACATTATCAAGATGTTGAAGACACATTTGCACTTCCGTGTTCACTGCAGCATTACTTTAAGACATAGAAACAACCTAAATGTCCACAGACAGAGGAGCTGATACAGACAACATGGAACACACACACACACACACACACACACACACACACAGCACTAGTCAGCTTGCAATAGGAAAGAAATCCTGCTATATGTACTAACACAGATGAACCAGGAGAGCTTGCGCAAAATGAAATAAACCAGTTTCTACTTACATGAGGTATGTAACATATTCACAGTAATGGAGAGTAGACGGTAGATGCCAGGGGACATGAGAAGAGAAATAAATAACTTGCTGCTTGGTACCTATACAGTCTCAGTTATGCATGAGGGCTGCTCAGATGAGCTGTATGTTGTGTTTACAGTTAACAATACTGTACTGCAGGGCAGATCTCATGTCAAGAGTTCTTAAGACATAGCCATGAGATAGTTAATTGGGTACACATANACTACCATGCTTGACAACCTGAGTTCCATCCCTGATACATACATGGTGCAAGCAGAGAACTAATTCTCCAATTTGTCCTCTGACTTCCACGAGTGCTGAGATGCCCACATACCACTCCGAGTCATTAATAAATGTAATAAATGCTTCTTAAAAAGTTCTTATCACCATATAAAAGTAATAGATGAGGGTCCAATTTGAATACAATGCAAACTGCATTGTACATTTAAGCAGTATTTTATATAGAAACAGGCAGAACTAGGGTGAAGCAAGAGACATGCCTTTGGACCGGGAAATGAATGGCTCTTAAATCTGATGTTCTAGATATAAGAAACATGTAAACAAAGAAAACTACTTGCCTGTACTTAGCCTACAGGAAATAAACAAGTACACACAGCTCACACATCTTCCTTAATTTACTATGTGTTATAAACCATATACTTCTCACTTGCTATTAAAATCTCCTGGTACATGCTGGAAAATCCACCTAGCACCAACCCACAAGCTATAATACTTCTTAATTCCACCTATAGGCAAATCTCATCTTTGACAATAAAATTTCATATTTATTTTGGCATTTATATATTTCTTAACCACTTACACTAAAACTGTGCTATCACTTTTACAAGGCTTTTTTAAAGCATCACTGACAGAGTNATGAGTCTTGTACCCTAATTTCAATTCTATATGTCTCATAATTTAAAAAAATTTTATTATTTAATGTGTATGGGTATTTTGCCTTCATTTATGTCTGTAACACATGCATGCAGGGCCTAAGGAGGATGCCAGATCCACTGAACTGGAGTTACAGATGTGTGTGAGCTGCTATGGGGTTCCTGGGAATCAAACATGAGTCCTCTGGAACAGCAGTGCTCTTAGCTGCTGCATCATTTCTCCAGCCCCATCCCTGGTCATTTTTAACTGTGATCGCTTGCATAGCAGGTGGTTTATAGAAACACAAGCTGTGTTACAGCAGATCTGGTATAAAAATTATAGATGGGGGCTAGAAAGATGGCTCAGCGGTTAAGAGCACTGGCTGCTCTTCCAGAGGACCCAGGTTCAATTCCCAGCACCCACATGGCAGCTCACAACTGTCTGTAATTCAAGTTCCAGTGTATCCAACTCCCTCACAAAGATATACAGGTCAGCCGGGCAGTGGTGGTGCACGCCTTTAATCCCAGCACTCGGGAGGCAGGCAGGCGGAACTCTATGTGAGTTCGAGGCCAGCCTGGTCTACAGAGTGAGTTCCAGGAAAGGCACAAAGCTACACAGAGAAACCCTGTCTCGAAAAAACAAAAACAAAAAAAAAAGATATACATGTCAAACATCAATGCATATAAAAAAATTAAAATAAATTAAAAAAAGGTTTGTTAAAAAAATTACTTTTAAAAGAAAAATTATAGATGGATGGGAGAATGTAAGTGAGGGGCTGGGAATACAGCTCAGTGTTAGAGCCCTTGCCCGATAAGCCCCTGGATCACACACACACACACACACACACACACTCTCTCTCTCTCTCTCTCATACTCACACGGGAGGGGGACAGGAAGAGACATATACCAATGGACACATGGAGCACATGGAGGCCAGAGAACAACTTTCAGGGGTTGATTGTCCTCCTTTCCTGTGGGATCCCAGGATGGCACTCAGGACATCAAGCTTGGGTAGCAAATGCTTTTATATGCTAAGCCACCTTGCAGGCTCCGGAACCTTCTGTTTAACAAAAGATTCCACCAAATAAAAGGATCAGATATAGACCAGGGAAGATATTTATTTTGTATTTAGCCAACAAAAGATCAGGTTATATAAAAAACTTTAAGTAAGAAAAGGAAAAGAAAACTAGGTACTATCTAGAACAAGAAATTGGAATGGTCTCTGCACTCGATAAGATACTTAACAAGGTAAGGGGTGTAGTAGAATATTTTAAGGTGTGTTACTTTTGTTTATGTTGCATTTGTTTAACTCTGTGAAGCTGTGTTACTGTGCCTGTNTAAAACACCTGATGATCAAATAAGGAGCTGAACGGTCAATAGTAAGGCAGGAGAGACGATAGGTGGGGCTGGCAGGCAGAGAGAATATATAAAGGGAGAAACCTAAGGAGGAGGAGCAGGGAGCCAGAGAAGGAGGAGGACATCAGGGACAAGTCGCCCAGCTACACAACCAGGAAACCACAGAGTAAGAGTAAGATTTCAAGAATAAGAGAATGAGAAAAGCCCAGAGGTAAAGGGTAGACGGGATAATTTAAGTTAAATTAAGTATAAGCCTCCATGTGTGATTTATTTGGGAGCTGGGTGGCGGGCTCCCTAAAAGAGTAAGGGGGGAATGCAAATTAACACCACAAAGAAACACTCTATTATTTCAATGAAACTGAATGCACGAGCAAATACATACAGATGTCAATATTAAACATGAAGACCACGTACAGTAAATTAAGGTTTATGCTGCTAGAAGGGAGCTTGCAGGAATAAGAAAGAACTCTAACTTCAGAAAATTTGACAACATCTATTAAAGATGAAGATGTAGCATATAACCATATACAGGGAGACTGTTAAATTCTACTCTACAAAGACTCTTGCTCAAATTTATAAGAATAAACTGGAAAAATATTAATGACAATATAACATGGGGAAAATTCTGATAGGCACCATTCATATGGAAATATTACATAAAAAATCTAAACAAAACAAGTAAGTGTATACGTAATATGAACAAATCTCNGAATTACAATGCTGTATGAAAAAGGTCACAAAAGGATACTTTCCATATAACATATATTAAAGGAATGTACATATGCACACACAGTACAATCACAGAAAAATTTAAGACACGCTACAGATACTGTTACATAGACCCATGTATATATATTAAAAGTATGAAGGTGATTACAAAGCTTAACTTCTGGAATGGTGGCTGATTCAGTAAGGGGAAGGAGTAGGATTAGGGAAACAGGTTGATTCACCTGTATCTGTAGGAGGTATACACAGGTGTGCTGTTACATTTTCTCCAGACAATTCTGTCTTTCTCGTTGGGTTAGTAGACAGCTTCACTAGACACCTTATAAAAAAGCTGGAAGTGCTGAAGTCTGTCCCAACTTCATTCTTCGTTTACATATGGACAATGTAACTCNATAAACTCCAGGCCAATTGTTTNACTCCTGTCTTTGGACCTAAGGCTCCTGTTGGAGACTTTCCCAGCAGATGGCTTCTCCTATTTCTCCTTCCGGGTTTTTCAACCAGGATATAGAGTTTCTCTTCCTCTTCTATCACTCCCAACTTACATACTCAGCCCCCCCTCAGCCTCATTTTTCTGTCAGGCTTTTACAATCAATCTTCACTCTCTATTTCCTCAGTTTTCACTTCCTCTCCAACCTAGTATGATAGGTCTGTCTTCCTATGCCAACACCAGTGGCATACACAAAATCAACAGACAACTAAAAAAAGAAAAACCCCATCGGCTCACAAATTTACAAACCTGCCAACCCTGTAAAACTTGTCACTCTGATTTTTGGGGGGTGGGTATGTGGAAATGCTGGTTTTTAGCTTGTCCATCCGAGTGCCAGTGCCACCAAGACCTACTCTCCGCATCTCTCACTGTGTGCCATTTCTGGAATTCTGTATCTCACTCTAGCGATCCCAACACTTGCAAAGCAGGGCTAGCTCTCAGTTCTTGTTATTTCCAATCAATAGGCCATGTAAACTAGAATTCTGCATAGAAACCTTACCCCAAGTTACCAATCTTCATCTACATTTACTAATGTTTATTATCATTTAAATAAATTATTTCACCAGTGATTTAATTTAAGCCAGAAGCCTAGCTCCTTCATATGTAACCAGTAACCAAGCACCTTCAAGACATTTCTGGCCATTTGAAGCTCTCCTCTTTATTATCATAAAGTATCACATTTGTGTGCCTTACCACTTCCACCATTTTTAGTGGCACAAATTACTGAAATAGTTGTTTGATTCTCTCTGCTTCATAATTTTTTCACATTTGTTCTCCATTCTACAACTAGACTTCTGAATTTTTTTTTTTTAATTGAGGGTGGGGTACAGTAGGAACTACTGAGCAGATAAGGAAGCCAGAAAGCACTTGTGAGAACTGGCTCTCATTCCATCTGTGGGTCCCAGGGAGAAAACTCAGGCTGTCAGGTGTGATGTAAAGCACCCTTACTTGCTGAGCTATCTTACTGGCCCTGCTGCAAGACTTATAAAAACCAAAGTTATGAGATCACTCCTTTTTATTTACTTTTTATTTTTTTTTTTGAAAGACAAGTTCTTATGTACCCCAGCTTGACTTAAACTTCCTGGGTATCCAAGGATGCCTTTGAATCTCTAATTCTCATGTCTTCCTGAGTGATAGAATTAAAGAGTGCATTACCATATCTGGCTTATGCAGTGCTGAAGCGTCAGAATCAGGGCCTTGCGCATGCTAGGCAAGTGCTCTACCAACTGGGTTATAGCCTTAGGCCATTCTTTTAAAAGTCCTAATAGCTAAATTACAGAATACATATGTTGTACACTTATATAAGGTTCATGTACAGTGTCTTCACATTTGTTTACTGTTTTTTTCTCTTCATATACATGAAGGAGAAATTAAACATTTTTCTAAGGTTAACTATGCTTCACTGGCTTAGGCTATATTTTTGTTTATTATTATTTTATAATAGCTTATTATTATATATTTACAACTGAAATTCTCCAGTCTTACTTCCTCATACTCCCACAAAAACAAATCTGGGGGTTTCATTGTTGTTACTGTAGCATTATTGTATCTCAAGACTATCTTAAAATTGACTACACTCCAGAGCTACTGAAAATTACTGTCCAGACCACAACACCACACTGTCTTTTTTGGGGCATGCAAAATATTTAGCATCATAGAACTTGTGTGGATGGCGGTCAGATGACCATGGGCAGGAACTGGCTCTCCCCTTCCACCATGAGGTCCTGAGAGTTAAACTTAGAGGTAATTTTTAATAACTTAATAACAGAATTGTTTTTAACTGATGGAGCATTTCAGGTACATTCAATCCTCTCAACAAGCTCTGTGGGCATGTGAGCAGTGTACATGCAGAGTAACTAGTACTTTATTATAAATCAAGTATTTTGTTTCTCTGAACTCAGACTTCCAGTGTTTTAGTAAAACCAATGATAACTATGAAGTAGTTTTCCAGTAAATCGGTGGCCTGGTTTACTGCTCTTCATATCTTTCAGATTTCAGGCATTTCTAAATCTATTTTCTGTTATGCATCTTAACTNCATCAGTGAGAAAGAACTAATTTTTATGACCCATTTTTAAACCTAAGCTAAGACAAATAAGGAACTCAAGAAGGAGGCCAAGTGTGACTGTTCTTCTGTCCGTCCAGAAAGTAAGTACACACCCACTGATACCTCAAATACGGAGGTCACAATTAAAAGGATCCCACAACTCTACCTGACATGAGTTTGGATAAGCATGAGAAATAATCAACAGTAATTAGTAATGTTTGTCCTTAACTATATAAATTCCCTGATCTAACTTTGTATAATAACTTTTTCTATTGAAGAAGAACTAAGGACAGAGGGAAGTATGGAGGGAAGGGAAGGGAATAAANAAAACAGCACTAAGAAATATTAGGATAGCCCCTAAATAAAAATCCTTACAACCAACCTCTCTTAAAAAATTACATCATATACAGGCACACAATATAGTCTTGAGGATAACTCTTTGCATACTCTTGCCCTGAATTTAGCATTTATTATTCCATAATTTTTTTAACATAATGGTATTTCCAAACCAAATATACATTCTATTGAATGTTTGCAAACTTTAAGTGCGGATAACTGCTTTTCACTAGAGGAAGTAGTGTGTGTTAAGCATCCTTTCAGGACATCACTCAGTTTCCAGTTGCNGCGGGTGTTGTAGTATTTGTTCGACCTTATTAGATAGAAACAATGAAAATGCTTTTTTGAAATCAGCACATCTATCTATCATCATTGTATCTATGTATCTGTCTATTATACATCTATCTCTCATTTATCATCTATCTATCTCCTCCCCCCCATCTATCCATCTGTCCATCACCACTCCCTATGGTGCACGTGGTGGTAGGTGGACAATTTCCAGGAGCTGGCTCTCTTCCCACCACATGGGTCCTGAGACTCAAACTTAGGTCACTAGGGTCGGCCCCTTTACCTGTTCAGCCAGCTTCCTGGCCTGTATATAGGTTACTTACACAGTAAATAGTGTTTGTACCTTTAGGTCATATAAGATTGAAATTCAGGAGAGAGATCTCTGGGTAAAAAGACATACAACATTCACTGTGAATAATGTCTGCTGCCTCTAAGAAATACATGGGGCACGGGGTCCACGAACAAGATTATTAACGACAATGAAGAAATACTGACATATACTTAAACTATCACATCACTTGATATGTATACCACACTGAGTATATCACACTTTGTTTCAGACAACTGAAACAAAGTTGCGGAAGGAGTTTGGGCAGAAATGGGAGGTGACTGCTAACTATACGGANTTTCTTTTGGGATGATGAAACTATTCTAAAGTTGATTATGATGTATAGACTCAGAGCAATGCCCACTCTTAGTGGGAATACTGTGTAGTACATAAATTATATCAAAATAAAGCTTAAAGTGAAGAGGGATTATACAGCTATATTAAGAAATGCCTTTACAGGGATCAAATTTGAGTTCTTGAAATAAGTGAATATCAATAATCAAGGAAAGGGAAGATGGCCCAATAATTACAGGTGCTTGCTGTCAAACCCGATGACCTGAGTTTGATCCCTGGACCCACATGGGCAGACTCCAACAAGCTGTCTCTGATCTCCACTCTCTACATCTGCATCCTGACACACATGCCCACACACACTTACACAAGAAATATATATGATGTAACTTTTAGAAAAGAATCAGGAAGATGATTTGAAACAAACAAAGTGAAACCTAAAGTTCAATACTACAGGAAATTGTAAACGATTTACAGGAAATGGCAAACCCACTGCATCAAGTTAGAAGGAATAAGGCACAGACTGCAAGGACAGAAACTTCTACAGGTTCCCCATATGGACACCAGCTGAAACTGGCGTTTAAGCAGAGTGACAACGTCGGCACCTCTTGATTTTAATACTGCTAAGTATCTACTTTTAAAGAGTTAATGAGTCTGGCTCAGTCACTCACAGGAAGGTATGGCTAGAGTCTTCTGGGGGCTAGACTGCCTAGGTTAGAATACCCCCCCCATTTATTCAGAGTACAACTGTGTACACTTTACTCCAGTTTCTTTATAAAAATAATGCTACTTATTTCATAAACATAAGAAAGCTCTTAATACACAAGCAATATTTTTGTAAACCACAGCCACAGATTTATATATCCTCTTAGAATCAGAAAGTTCAACATTAAATTTATTCAATATGAATAAGATTTTTCTATCTTTATCAAGTAAACCTCTTGACTAATCTATTACTTTGTCAAGCTGCAAAAACAGATCTTGACAGGAATAGAAAAAACCCAAATCATCAAATAAATTATCTTTTGACAAAATAAAGGACCCTGTTGCTCTTTTTCATGCAATTAATGAATTTTGACTTGAATATCCCCAGGCTTTGATTGAACCATCTCTACAACTTAGAATAGTCTGGCCTCAAAGACACTCTTGGGGTGTCCATGAGTCTTTTTGTGGGTACTTCTGCTAAACAATTTCCTATAACAGTGGAGAATTACCTCCCACCCCCAAACCTGGTCTGTCAAACTCACAGAGGGTGGAAGGGGGCAGTTGGTATTTTCAGCTCTCCTCCTGGGGAAGAGAAATCGGTCCAGCACTCTCCTTTCTGTTTGCAAAGTGATAAGGGACCATGGAGGAGGCTGCGGGATAATTCCCGTGGTGTTAAAACTCCTCACTCGGGCATGAGGAGCTGCATTCATGTCCTTGGAACCCTCCTGGAGATAGCAGGCAGAGACAGGGGAATCCCAGGAAGCTCACAGGCTAGCCCGCGTGGCATGCAGAGATGAACACCACAGAAATCCCATTCTAAGGTGGAAGGCAAGGACCAACAGCCAAGGTTGTTCTCTGAACTCACATGCACTCATGGCGTGCATACGCCTGCAATTCACTCTCCTGAATAAGAAATAAACAAATCTACACAGTATCTTAGTGATGGAAGGCGTTACAAACAGTAATCCAATACAAATTACTCCTAAAAGGGTTTTCTACCTTATTTCACAATCTGAATTTATTAAGGAACAACTCTTGATGCCTTCCTTACATCCTATAATGCGTATTAAAAACTGAGGCCAGTTACTAGTTTTAGTAGAAACCTATTCGAGGTTTCTTTAGTAGTAATTTTTTTTGGGGGGGGGTTTGAACTAGATGATAAAATTTAAAGAAATTCAAATATAAAGATGTAGTCATCTCCCCATCTAAAGACTAGATAAGAAAGTCTAAAGAAATAACTTCAGGGGAATAAATAAGAGATAGATTGAGAATTAGACNGTAACCCCAAAGAATGAAAAGGGGGACAAGCTGGAATGACATTACTCAAGGGGAAACAAAAACAAAACCAAAAGCCTCGCAATCTGAAAACTTGTATATGAGAACTAAGAACAAAGTACAATAGCCACTGTGTGAATCACATCCAAGTAGTAACAGCATCAAATTATTACTACTACCTATGATTTTAGAATTATGACCAGGTATTTAAACAAGTTCAGAAATCCAATGGAGTTAAGGGCATGTACTTTGAGGGCACACAGTGTAAGGTGTTTAGAACAGTGGCTGGCACAGACTAAGCAAGTCAACAAATGTTCATTGGCAGTGGCATTATCATGAGAACCACTGGCAAGCCAATGGATTCCTCTCAAACTCCTCACCAACAGGAAAGAAATATCAATACATTTTCTGGCACTTATTTTAAGAGTCAGCCTGTATTAGTTATCTTAGGAAGCTCCTCTTCCTTCTCTGCCCACACACCCAATAGGTTAGTTAGACTTACCTTCCAACAATATGACTGATATGCCTAGTAACAGTGATTCTCCAGGGGAGAAAAGAACCACTTTAAATTCATAATGAAACAGGCATATGCAATGACAAGACAGCACAACTGACCACTCAGTAGCAGTGGCGCCATGAGGCTTGTCAGATTTTGACAACACTCGTGAGGTGTCAACATGGTTATAGCTATAGCTACACTTTCCATTCTCTTAAAAAATGTTTTTTGACTTTACAAATTCATTAAAACAGTACCTAAAATTTTTTTCAGTTGGTAAACATGAATCATAAACATTATTTTTTAAAATGCTAGACTGTTATAAGAACTTCATGTGTCTGTGGCAATAAACAAATGCTTNTAAAATACGGATAGAATACTAAAATACCCTACACTACAAGACCTTATTACCATGTTTGTTGTGATATTTCTGTAAAACAGTGAGAATGGGTGATAACCTCTAATATAAATTTATGATTACTGATCATTAAAATTNAAAAGCCTGTATAGTAATGATCATAGATAATCTTGTCTCCAGAGTTTTCAATCAAAATGACAATTGCTCTATATATCCGGTTACTTGCCTATTGGTCTGTAACCATGGCTTAACTTTCAGAAGCAAGATGCTAAGATTTCCTACACACTCCATCACATATCAACGAAACAGCCACAAGAGACAAGTGTGGGATAAAATGCTAGAATTCTGTTGCTAAATATAAAAAGAGGAAAAGAAGTCTTTTTTCTTCTTCTTAAAGTAGACTATTTTAATGAATCTTTAAAAGTAGGAGGCTGTTTACTGCAGTGATTTAAGGGCGTGAACCTCAGATCCAAACTACTTATGGTCAAATTCCAGCTGTNATGTGAAGGTCTCTGAGTTTAGGGTTCCTATTTGGTCAAATGTGAACAGCAGCAGCAGTTCCTTGAATTTTAGCAATGAATAGTTAAGTCAACATATACTTGGAACAGCACCCGGGCACTTTGTGTTTTGAAATGTAAAACTGTAGGCTACGACTCCACAAGCTGATTTTTTTTCTTATTATACTTATACAAGCAAGAATAATAAGTCACAAACCACTTTGTAAAAAATCATATTTTAAATGTATTAATGGGGAAATAATATAATTTGGAGGAAACCAAAAGCCTGAATGTCATGAAATGAATCAGTGAATACCTCTAGATTTTGGTCAAAAAGGACTCATTAACTCTTGACTCACTAGCAAACTTGTAATGAAGAGTTAAACTAAGTGAACTTGCTTCTCTACTATTTGAAGCATCTAAAGTAAGAATATGCTTTAATGTGATTACTTTCTATTTAATTTTTACTAATATGCCAATATCTCAAAAGTTTTGCTTTCTATTTTCATTTCCTGTAAGTGATACAATATATGCCCCACCTGGTGGCAAACANCAAACTTTTTAAGTATTTTGGCATTTATGTCAATGGTGTCTTTTTGCTATCTGAGCACATTTCTTTTAATGACTGTCGGATTATCTTGTAAGCGTCAAAGTTTCATAAACCTAAACAATCAAAGAAAGCCTCAAAGGTTCCTAAGTAAGACAGCAGGGAGGGCCGGAAGCTCTAAACATGGAAACCAATGTCTCCTGTCCAAACCTCACTGATCAGATTCCTTGAAAAGTAGTGAAAGAAAAACATGGACATGCTAAATGACAAGACACAAAGTTACCTAAAACCTACTAGACGTCTATAAACAAGCCAGACAGCTAATTTGGTTAACTACACATTACTATGAACACAACACAGAAATTACTGAAAATGATTGGCAGATACAGTTTAGTAAAACTTTACACATCTATTCATAACATCATTTTGAGAAAAATCTCAAAAAGGAACATTTTACAATCCATAACTTTCCTTGTACTTCATTCAACTACCATTCTTTAGACTCCTAAAGAGCTGACAGGTAATTAAGCATGAAAATTAAGCCCTTTTCTTTTTATCTTACCAGGAATCTCGCCCCCACGTGTATCTGCAAGGTGTCTTTAATTTATCCTAAGCTAAGCTTTAGTTTTTCAATTCTTTTTCTGTAATTTCTAAACTCTGACTTAACTTTGTTCATGGTTTTCTGAATGTCTTGTCAGAACTGAAACAGAGATTAACAAATCTGAGACAACTGTTTTATCCCTTACATAGATGATTGTCCCTTTGCTGTCTCACTTTTTATAGGTATAACTCTAGTATCAATGTTAATCAACTTCTTATTACAAACCTAGTATCAATTATAAAAAATGTTTCTCTTCACCTCAGATTTGTATACTTTATATGCTGTAAAAAAAATCACTCACTTTACAAATAAACAGAAACTGGTATTCATGCAGAATCAAATCTTTTATTTGCCTAGGTATTTGAGTCAGTCACCGCTATAAGAAACTCCCATTTGCAAAGCGCTCAAGATCTAATTGCTGAAATTTAACACACCTGATTATAATTTAAAAAATCTGTACTAAGTTCAAGATTACGGTAAACCTATTTTTTTTCTTAGTAGCCCAATCAGCAATCAGTTTTTCAGGGATNATCATATGCACACACCAAAACAATGTTCCGTTTGCCTATGGCCAGCTATAAAATGACAGGATTTGCCTAAATAACCCAGAAAAGGTAATCACCAATCTGAAGGGTTTTTTTTAAAGTATTAAAACTATTAAGTTTCAAAACAAGTTCAACAACTAAATTATCATTAAACGTTCCTGTCAATTTAGAACTAATGAGTTTATTATCAAATTGTACTTTACAAATTACTCTCCGTAAGACTCTGAACCACACTTTTGTTCCGCACTGTTTCTGNGGAACAATTTACACATGAACTGATTAATGCATCAAAATGGTTTCTGCAAATTCCTAATATCATGTTGTGCCTGCATGTTTCCTTCATTTATGCCAGTGTTTCTCAACCTGTGGGTCAAGACCCCCAGGGCAGATCAACCCTTTCACAGGGGTCAGTCACCTAAGACTACCGGAAAACGAAGATATTTATATTACAATTCGTAACAATAGTAAAATTATAGTTATGAAGTAGTAAAAATAATTTTATGGCTGGGGGTCACCACAACATGGAGAACTGTATTAAAGGGTGGAAATGTTAGGAAGGTTGAGAACCACTGATTTACACAAAAGAAAATTAACAGGAAGGTAAAACTTCCACATTCAGCTGCTGCCCTAAAACTGGCCTTCGGTTTCCTTTTCTAAATGAAAGCACTGTAATAACTCAATATGAACTTAACTCCTACGCTTTAACATAGCTTACAGTAACTGTGTCAAGAAGTAAAAATACACTCGCTTAAAAAGTAGCCAACTTTANAAAACATTTAATGTCCACAATACACTTATTTCTTAAAACATACTGCGGCATCAACACCAATTATACAGGATATTACTCAGCACACAGAAACATTGAAGAGAAAAAAATATCTACACTTTAAATATGTAGATTTCTATTTTATAGATAGCCACATTTGTATTTGTATGAAGCAATAAATGAGTAAATTTGTTTTCTAAAAAAAATGTTCTTCGCCGGATGGTGGCGCAGGCCTTTAATCCCAGCACAGAGGCAGGCGGATCTCAGTGAGTTCGAGGCCAGCCTGGGCTACCAAGTGAGTTCCAGGAAAGGCTCCAAAGCTACACAGAGAAACCCTGTCTCGAAAAAAAAAAAATGTTCTTCAACATACGAGAACAAGTTTGAATTTAAGACTCCACAGGCCAAGTAAAACACAGATGTTCTAGGGAATACCCGATTTCTGCACAGCAATAAACATGGTAGAAACATTAGCATACAAGCAGTAATGATGTAAGCCACTAACAGCGCATACCGTTTGCTGTAATGCAACAAGTGTTTCAAACCATAANGGGTCTTAATTCGAGAAACTCTATGCAGCCTTGCAAACTACGATCACAGTACTCAAATTCGGGTCTCCAAACTGTCACCTATTAGCTTACTTGAAAACGCTTCCAATCCCACAGCACTTGCTAGGAATTAATGGCAGAAAATAAAAAGATTACTAAAACGTAGTATTTCGTGAGTATCAGATATTTCAGAATATTTAACTGAATCAGTGTAGAGCAAATACAATTAAAATTGCTACTGTCCNCTTAACAGATGGGTAGGGAGGTGCAATGGCTTCAATGAATTGGCTTCAAAGTCACACTGCAAGGTAAAAGGTGGAACTGTGAAACAAATCACATCTAAGTCTCTTTCCACTAAGCCACACTGGAGTACCTGAACAACCACTTGGGGAAGCTACAAAACCACTGGTATGGCGACAGAGGGAAGGGAA
>LZPO01027750.1:50804-74523 GCA_001675575.1 Neotoma lepida | reverse complement strand
TTAGTCAGAATTAGTCACCTATGCTCATCAAGGGACACTGGGAAGTGTGGTCATTATTCAAGGATTAGGTTTTTTTTTTTTTCTTGATGTGAGACTCTTTTATTTCTTCTTATTTCAATGTGATAATCTGGCATAAGAAAGTCGCAGGCACATGGGAGAAAGCCAAAATGGTAGTTTGACCCTGAAAGAATTCATAAAGATTGCCTCTTCCCATTGCCTTCCTCAACTAGAGCATAACACTCTCTGTTCTCTTAGGCAGGAGCTCACACGTTATGTGTGACACAGTTGGCGACTGCTTGCTGCCAGCCCTGACTGAGAAAGATGGCGAAAGGCCTTCGGTTGACTCCTCTCTGCATGTAAAAGAAAAAACAAGCAGTTCTAAATAAAGACATGCACAGAAATCAAAGTGAAATAAAGGAAATAAGGAATCACCTGCTTTGGAGGGCTATTCCCCCCCCGCCCCGTCAGCATCTTCTGCTACGTAGTTGGTTGGTTGGTTTTGTTGGTTCTCACAAATTATCTGCCTAGAGATTTTCCTTTGCTGTGCTTAATCATTCTTGTTTCAGTTGTCATCTGTGCAGCAACACTTTTGCTACAGGTGCAGGGACTCAGTAAAATAACAATGTGCCTGTCACAGTAAGCTCATCTCACAGTCACCAGTAGAGCAACAGATTCTCCAAGCCAAGCATTAGGACGTATGATCTGATGGCAAAATTGAACCTAGAGAACAATAAAGAATAATTTTGAAGATGTAGTGAACAAGAAAGAATTAGATGTAATCGCTGTAGCCATAGAAACCTTCACAGAGACATGTTGACCACACTCCACAGCCTTGCTCAGGGAGAAAGGCAAAAGAGGCAGTTTCCCCTTTCTATTTTCTGAAATCATTACAGCCGATTGAAACCTAATTCAAACCACTAGCAACTTCCTTCTCCAAGAATGAGTTAAATGAGGAGAGTCGTGAGTTAGCTTTTCTCATGCCTTGTGTCTTTCTGAGCAGATCATAAGCCCTTCAGCCAGTAAGGATTCTCTGAATGCGTTCAGTCATGTTTGCAGCAGCAAGCCCTAGATTTTGCACATGAGCAATGCTCAGTTAATGCTTTATACTGATGCTGTTGGCCACACCACAGGTAGGAAATAGTCGTGCCCACGAATGCCACTTGTAAACATCAATTAGAAGGGTAATAAACAGGAGTCATGGAGAGAGGTGTGCTAGAAAAGGGAGGGTATGGAGCACGAGAAAAGGGAACTCAACAGCTCTGTGGTAGGTGTCAGCCACAATTACCTATCCTCGGTCAATGACATTAGGATGTTACATCATCTGTCTCACTCAACAGGAAGTGGCCAAGTGTGCTGCTGTAATTTCTAACCACAAATTTATCTATTTTCCTTTGAAAATAGAAGGAGGATAAAAGACAGGTTAAGATCTTCTACGGAAAAAGCCAAGCTGATAATCTCTTGACCTTGACCAGAAAGAGATTTAGCATTTTAAAACATTTATAAGAGTGCAGTGCCATTATTATGACCTTACTTACCATGACATAGAGCAGAGGTTCTCAACCTTCCTAATGCTGCGACCCTTTAATACCGTTTTTCATGTTGTGGTGACCTCCCCCAACCATAAAATTATTTCATTGCTACCTTATAACTGTAATTTTACTACTGTTATGAATCATAATGTAAATATCTGATATGTAGGATATTTGATGTGCAACCCCTGTGAGGGTCATGACCCACAGGTTGAGAACCCCTGGCATAGAGGAAAATGACTACAAATTCGATGCCCCTTTACATGCAGTAAGAAGGGAGAAGTGAGTTACTGTAATCAGCNCTGACGNAATTCGCTAGCCTCTTGGAAGGTATAGGCACTTGTCACTGTGATTAAAATAACCCACTTAAAGTTCAGTAAATACCNTACTGTATATGTTTAATTTACATAAATTATCATTAGCTACATCATGTAGTGTAATTCATCATTAATGGTCATAAAAAGACTTCATTTTCTCTGCCTGTCCTCAGGTACTATCATATTCCATAAAATGTTGCTCACATATTAAGATGATTATTGAAAACCTGATTAAATAATATTGAAAATTTTAGAATAAATCCATGTTTTCAACTCTTGCCAATTTCACATTTCATTTAGTACATATCTACCCAAGACACAGCTGCTTCAGAAGACAAGCTTGAAGCCTCACCTCATGTTACTTTGTATGTTAAGAACCAATTCAGTATAGTCCTGAAATGTATTATGTGAGTATAAACGTCCAGGACTATCCCCTTTTCAGCTTGTTTGTTTATATTTATTTATTTAGCACAGTACTGGAGAATAAACCCAAGGTGTCTCTTCTTGTCAGCAAGCACTCTACCACCTAGCTGTTTCCTTAGCTCTGTCTTTAAAGTTAAGTCCATATTTGAAAAAAACAAAACTGCCTTCCATGAAATCTGTCTAATAGACAAAAGCTTTCTCATAAGTTAGCTTGCACCGTAGCTTTGCTAAAGACATATCTTTAACCCCTATAGATCCTTTCCTTCCATAGTCTACTGCTACCATCATCACAGATTCATAAGAAGATTGTCCCAGGTTTTCCTTTGTTATCAGCNTCTCTTCAGTGGGAGGTTTTATTTATAGGCTTTTCCTGATCCANGTCTATCATAAGTCTTGAGTTCCTTTCTGTGTCTTTGGGTCTGTCTGTCTCTGTCTCTGTCTCTCTCTCTCCTCCAGACATACCGTCTTTGTGTAGACATCCTTTGGGCCAGAAAAAGTTGCCAGACTTTAACTTCCTTGCAGGCAGAACTCAGGGTCCATGGTGAGGCAGACCTTGCAATCTAAAAGGTGCAAGAGTACGGCTCACCTGCCATCTTCTGCCTCACTGACACGGCNGATTCCTTCATGCCTGGCAAATGGCTCCCCCAGTCTTCCCTGTATGGCCACATTATCACATTGTCACTGAACAGATGCTACTTGAATCATACAGTATAGACCACTTGAGGAAATTCTGCATGCATGCATTATCAATGATAAAGTATTTACACTGTACTTGAGACTGGATAGATGCACTGAGTCTCTGTCTTCCTAATTTAGTAAACTAGCCAATCTCAAAAGCCTGATGGTTAAAATTTCCTGTCAGTAGTTTTAAATTATTAAGCCATGAAATGGGAGGGGTTACTTAACTGACATGTTGAAGGCACNGGATTCAATACTGAGCAGCAACAGACAAAAAACAGAAGAGGGAGTGAGGAGCTTCAGGGCATAGACAGAGACAGTCGGCATTATCGTGAGCTCTCAAATACCATGTGTCCCCTGGAAAAGGCAAGCTTTGACCTCTTCAAAGTCCATGTCTTTCTTCATGAGGCCAGGTACGTGCGTTTTAGCCTGCCCTGTATGTTCACTAGCCGTTTATCTTTCCGCTTTTGAAAATCTGAAATGACATTTTTGAATTGGCTTTCCAGAACAATGCTTAAAATGACAATTTTTGTACTGTAGGAAGCTTTTTTTTTTAAGTTTTAAGCAAACTGCCAGGATGACCTCAGTCAGGTCCTGCAGAGCACACTGTGTTAAAGTCAAAAGAAAATANAGTTCCCTCCTGGAGCCACAGGCTGTTTCCAGAGCTTGGGGACAACCTGAGCTCAGACATGAATTCATTGTGAGCTCCTACTGCACAACTGCAGGGGCTAAGTCTCCTGCAGACTCAGTTGGTCTTAAGGCCCAGAGTCTTCTGCTCAGATCCTCAGGGCCAAAAGCCTTTCAATCTCTGGTCATTCTGCTTTCACTTGTGAACAGTTAGCCAAAAACCTTAAACCAGGGTGTTAGCCCTCCTTCACCATGGCAAAGTAATGAAGAAAATCAACTTAATAAAAGAAAGGATCTGTTTAGGCTCATGGTCTTGGAGAAGTGAGGTGTTAGCTCACTTAGCCCTGTGGATTTGGACCTGTGGTGGAGTAGCACATCATGGTAGACATGTATGATGGAAGAAGCCTATTTATCCCATAGCAGCCAGGAATTAAAAAGAGCAAGAGCTGGAAGGAGCCCACATCACAGTATTTCCCAGTGACCTCACTTCCTCTCCAGAGGCTCCACCTACCAAAGTATCCATGACCTACCAGTGACAGTGCAGGCTAACAGCCAAGCCCTCAACACAATGACCAGTGGGGCTATTTAGGATCCAAACCATGGCAACCAGAAGACACAACATGAGACTCAGCCAATACACTTCCTTACTTACTCTGTTTATGGTGTTGTACCCATTTCAAGAAACCCCCAGAGACCACCAAGGAGCTGGTTTCTGATGCAAGCACATAAGGGTCCTTTTACTGTCAGGTTCGAACCTGGGCCACCTCACACAGATAAAGGGAAATGCGGCAGCAGCGGCGAGCCTAAGGGTAAAGAGTTTTTATAGGGAAAAACCACAAGCTGGGAATTACATGCTTTGGCAACTTGGGGTTGGGTAGAAGGGATATGGGGCAAGGTGATTTTTTGAAACTACTGGTCCAGACTTTGGGCACGAAACCACATTTGAAACCATTGGGTTGGACTTTTTGGTGGGGAACCACAACTTGCTGAGCAGGATTATCTGGGCTGCTCAGCAGAATTATCTAGATATCGTGAAGGGCCATAAACTGCAGACAGAATGTCTACAGGAGCAAACTGCCCTGTATCTGTTCAAGTGGTCATGGCACATTCCTGAGGTCCATCCTGGAACTGAGTACAGCAGGTGGTCTAAGATGGTGGTCCTTCCCTAAGACGGAGTCTGTATTGCCCTTACAACAGGACTCTTGGCTCTCTGAGAACAGAAATACATGGGCAAATTCCACCATATCTCTGGTCTATTTGTCTTGCTATCTGCAGCTAATTAATATGTGGGGTTGCATTTAACATTAATATTATTAATATGTAAATACATAATTGTATTTAACATTAACATTAGTATGTTTGGGTACTATAATTATTTCTGCAGAATTCCAAACAGAAAGTTATGACAGACAGAGTGATACAAAGTCATATCCTAATGATTTAATGTGCCACAGGCTTCTTTGGTTCATCTTGTTTTTTTTTAATCCCCCACTTACAGAATGCTTTCTTTGTGCCTATAGAAATAGCTTGTTGATAACAGGAAGATATACAAGTGACGAAGCATTAAGCCAGGCTGCAAGGAACTTCAACAGGGAGAGATGGAAACAAACAATCCTGTGGGTCCTAGGGAGTGGATACTATGAAATCACAATACCATAACTATCTCTCTGCCATGGTACCAGGAAGGGCTTTCCACAGAAACTTCTCCCTTTAGATATGCTAAATTTGTGATTAACATGTAAAGAGTTAGGGCCAGAGGCTGAACACTGCTTAGTGCAGTTCCCAGGATTGAATCGGGGCAGCTCACAACCACCTGTACCTCCAGCTCCAAAGGATGCCATACCTCTGGTTTCAGCTGGCACCAACACATGCCTATATTCGTATTCCCACACTTAAACATAATAAAAAAATTTTAATCATGGAAAGATGAAAAGCAAGGAAAGGATACATTGAGCTACTGGGATCATAAAGGAAAACAGAGTTATTGTGTCAGAGAACTTGAAAATGATTTCAGCCCAGTGTTTTAGTACACCAGCATGATCCCATCTCTCAGGCTGAGGCAGGATTGAGTGCTCCAGCCTGGGCAGTGCAGCAAGAATCTGTCTCAGCAGTTATGTAGCTTGACCTGCTTAGCGGGCCCCCTGGCAATGGGATCAGGATCAATCCCTAGGGCATGAGCAGGCTTTTTGGAACCGACTGCCTATGGTGGGACGCCTTACACAGCCTTGGTGCAGGGGAAGGGGCTTGGACCTGCTTCAGCTGAATGGATCAGGCCCTGCTGACTCCCCATTGGGAACCAGGCATTGCCTTGGAGGACTTGGGAATGGGAGTTGGAATGGGGGGTAAAGCTAGGGGGTGGGAGGAGGGAGGGGAGGGGACCTGTGGTTGGTATGTAAAATGAATAGAAAATTTCTTAAGAATAATATATATATATATAAAATAATTGAATGAATGAAAAAAAAAAGAATCTGTCTCAGAAAACAAAACAGTAAAATTGCATTTCATAGTTTCCTTGTCCCATAGTTCCTTCCACCCTTACAAAGTAAGAGAGACCTTTCCAATAATGCACGAAAGCTGCTTTTAGGAACAGCCTGAGGTCCCTCAGAAACCCAGCAGTAGTATGTAGCCATAGAAAGAACAGTTAACATGTACCAAGGAAAGAGCTAACTCCATGCCTTGTTCTTCATCCCTCAGGTCTTTGCCCAAGACGGGTCTGGAACTTGAGGGGGTTCCCATGACCCCTGCGATTGCTTTCAGTCAGCAATGAAAGGGTTATCGGGTAGCCGCAGTCACCACCACGGAATCACCTGCGAGTCGGCCTGTGACTCATTGTCACACCACTCAGACCACAAGCCGTACCTGCTGAGCCCCGTGGACCACCACCCTGCGGACCATCCCTACTACACCCAGCGGAATTCCTTCCAGGCTGAGTGCGTGGGGCCCTTCAGCGACCCTCTGGCCAGCAGCACCTTCCCACGCAGGCACTACACCTCACAGCAGGAGCTGAAGGACGAGAGTGCCCTGGTGCCACGCACACTGGCCACCAAGGCGAATCGCATCCCCGCCAACCTGCTGGATCAGTTTGAAAGGCAACTGCCCCTCAGCAGGGATGGCTACCACACGCTACAGTACAAGCGCACCGCTGTGGAGCATCGCAGCGATAGCCCAGGCCGCATCCGGCACCTGGTCCACTCGGTCCAGAAGCTCTTTACCAAGTCGCATTCCCTGGAGGGGCCATCCAAAGGCAGCGTCAATGGGGGCAAGGCCAGCCCTGACGAGTCGCAAACTGTGAGATATGGCAAGCGCAGCAAGAGCAAGGAGAGGCGCTCAGAGTCCAAAGCCAGATCCAATGCCTCCAACGCCTCCCCCACCTCTCCCAGCTGGTGGAGCTCAGATGACAACCTGGATGGCGACATGTGCCTCTACCACACGCCCTCGGGTGTGATGACCATGGGCAGGTGCCCTGACCGCTCTGCTTCGCAGTACTTCATGGAAGCCTACAACACCATCAGCGAGCAGGCGGTGAAGGCCTCCCGGAGTAACAATGACGTCAAGTGCTCCACCTGTGCTAACCTGCCAGTCAGTCTGGATGCCCCACTTCTGAAGAAGAGTGCCTGGTCCTCTACTCTCACCGTGAGCAGAGCCCGAGAGGTTTACCAGAAAGCCTCGGTGAACATGGATCAGGCCATGGTGAAGTCCGAGGCGTGTCAACAAGAGCGGTCCTGCCAGTACCTACAGGTATTATCTATGTTAAATGACAGATGCTGTGAAATGGCTCCTGGCTCGGTTGTGTGGTCTTTGCTCCTGGGTTCTAGTCTTGGCTCTATTCAGAACTGTCTATATGAACTGGAGGAGATTATTTATTATTTCAGTGATTAGTGGCAGCTGTTGGGAAAATTCAAGGAAGCACATTCTACCAGCTTCACCCGGTTCTCTTAAGATATTAGGTAGTGTGCATATGTCTTCCTTATTGCAGTGATTATCCCCAGCCCACCCCAGCTTCCAAGACACAGAAAACCAGGATGACACCCTGCAGAGGTGGAGGCAGAAGGAGGCAGTTTGGGGACCTGATAAGCACAGCTGCAGAAGCCCAGGACAACAGAGGAGAGGAGGGTGAAGGGGAGACATCAGTGCATAAAATACAATTAGTGTCAGCATATAAATCCCACACACAGCCTCCAAGGCAGGCTGCTCTTCCCTTTCCACTTCTGCTCCTGTTTTCTGCCTCGGGTTGACTTAAACAAGATTCACCTGGATAAAAATATCAGCTCGGGCAGGCAGAGCTACCTTCCCTCTTTCCTCCCTCCAGTATTGTTCTTCCTAAGACACAATGCTCCCCATTTAATGGCCCTCGGGGTTTTTCCCCAATTTCAGAGCATCTGTGTTTCTCTTTCTTTCCTGATGTCCCTATCTTTCAGTGAAAGTTTTTACTAGACCTTAAAAGCAGCATGCCATAATCGTCTCCATTCTCTCCTTCCCAAGAAATACAAGAAAAAAAATTCTTCCAGTGAGCATGTGGTCATTTTTCCCTCCTTAAACTCTTTCTGATAAATGTAAGTTTCTTGGGAGTACCTATCCCAAGCCCTGAGCATATTCTAGGCTAGCAGTCCTGAGCAGACAGGGCCCAAGCTAGAAGAAACTACCATGTCACACATACATGTTAGTTTTTCCTACTTGAAGTAGGATTGCCTAGTTTACTGTATGCTTGTTCTATGCATAAATAAACACCAAAAGAAGATAGAGAAATTTCTCAGTGGTTAAGAGCACTGGCTGAGGATCCAGGTTCAGTTCCCAGCACCCACATAGTGGTTTGCAACCATCTGTAGCTGCAGTTCCAGGAGACCTGACACCCTCTTCTGACCTCTGCAGGCACCAAGCACACACATGGTACACATACAAAGATGCCGGCAAGGAACTATTCATAATGTTCAAGCTAAAAGGATCATCTGACCCACTTAGTATAGAAAAAAAAAGTGAACTCAAATAAAGGCCTAATGGGTTACACTGATAGCATGTGTCAGAACTGGAACTAGAACCTTAGACTCTTCAAAAGAAATGACCATTATGGGGGCTGTGAGCTAAGGATTTAGAAATTATTTAAGCACATTAATTTTACCCAGTATTGACAGTGAAGTACTCTGATTAAAAAAAAAAATGTCTTGAGGAAAGGTTGAGTAAGGAGATAGAGGTGTCCTAGAAATGGGCATGTTTTCTATGAAAAGGCTCTGTAGCTAATGACTGTTATGTCCTGTGCTATTGTAAGTCATGGTAGGAGATGAGAAATGAGAAGAATTAGACTTAAGGATGTTGTCCATGGATCCAACACCAGCTGTTGTTGGTAATAGAATACTCGCTTGTGCTTGCACAATAGTTTATGCTCTTCCTCCCTGAAATTCATTTTTCTTTTCTTTTTTATGCCTTTTAAAGTCAAACTCTCAAACGTGGTAAAGTGTACAATGGTAGAGAAAGGAAAAAGAAAATGGATATTAACCTCAGAATCATTGTGTGCTAGACAGTGTGGTAAACATGTTCCATCTTCAAGATNGATGCGGTAAGACTACTCACAAAAGAGGAAACTGGGGCCTTGAAATAGTGAGGGACTTTGACCTTTGACCTGGAGGTTATAGGACTGAAATTTGGGCTTATTCCTACTTCATATCAAAGCTAAGTAGGAAAGTAAGGAAGAAGAAAGTAAGTTTTCAAAATAATAATTTTGAACATTCTTCAGGAATATCAAAATGAAATGTTCAAAATCAAAGTGTGGGATTTAAGACAGTCATGTCGGTGGATCTCATATTTTAATGAATAGAAACCTTGACTTTCAAAGTATTTACCTTCCTTAGGCTAGTTTTTTAAATAATATATTTAAGAAAGCTACAAGAAAAACTAAAGTGGAGCAACCACTAACTTGCACATCACCCAACTAGAAACACTAATTATAACAGAGCTCACATGCACNTCCCTCCGTCCTGTCCCCACCTCGCTACCTAGAACAANGACACCTCTTTGTAGTCTTGAAATTGCTAAAAAAGTTAACATTTTCCTTCATACCTTGGGCAAGAATTAATCCTGAACCATGTTTATTAATCCTTTTAAATATACACTGAAATATGCATTGCAACTTATTTAATGCATTTATTGAGTTCCTATTCTGTGCAAGGCCTTCAAGCTGAAAACACAATGATTACTCTGTGTTTCAAAGGGTGGGGTGGGGTGTGAGCATGTTAGTAAACCATCAACATGGAGAGCTGTGACCTCTTCCCGCCCTCTGTGCTGAATGTTGGAATGTTCTTACACAGAGAGGGACAGAAGAACCGAATATTCCTGAAGAGAGGGGGAGTAGGTGAAGCCTCCTGAGACCTGAGTTCCAACAATTCTGTTGGTTTGAGAAGGAAAGACAAAGAATCTGACATCCTGTGGAAACTCTTCCCAGAAAATTGGATTAACCAGCTCCCATCAGCTCTTGTAGGATAATTTCATGTATAAACTCATCCTAGAAGCAAATTTGGAGAAAGAAAAAGAGTTGTTTTGTTTTGTTTTCTAGTAATATTACCATAGGCGCTGATTTAAAGCCAGATTTACAGCATCACCACCACAAGGTCTAGTGAGCAACACAAGCCCACTCCACCAGGAACACTAGGCTTTTCTTCCCTATTTGCCACTAACTGGTGATGTTGCTGGAGCCATCCTTCAGATTCCAGAGCCTCCTTCATCTACTAGGNAACGAGATACTTGNTTCTGGAAGGCTGTAATCTNTCTACACACTTCTAAATTCATAAACTGAGTATTTCAGNGTGCTAATCAGAGCAATTTCCAGGAGTTGGAAGGCCGGGAACTCTCGATTGATAAACGCTTGCCAAAAGCAAATACTTCTCAAACGTTACTGAATTTGTTCTTTGAAATTTTAAAGGCATTTCACAGAGGAAAAAAAAATAGACTGAGAGAACTGTGTTGAATAACTTGAGCAAGGGCACACAGCAATAGGGAGAGCCAAAACTGATTCTCCTCCCTTTGAAGTCTGAATTCTTTCCCTTCACCAGGCTCAGTCCTCTCTCGTCTTCTATGGGTTAGAAACCATCTAGATCTCATTTAGTGCACAAAACAACTTTGAAAAGGTACTATATTTGCTTTAACTATTTTCAGAACTTTTTCCCATACAAAAATGGGTNTCCATTATGATATTTTCATCCATTTGCCTAACAAACTCGGATCATATTCATCCTCTATTGCCCTCCACCTCTGCCCGCCCCCCCTTCTTCCCAAGAAGTTCTCCTTTGCTTTTGCTTTATAGACAAAACTGAGGCACAAAGAATGCAGAGTATGCAGGGCAGCCAACAGCTGATCCCAGGTCTGTCCAGTTCTGTAATGTGTTTCAGACATAGATGTAAGTGTGTGTTTTATTTTATTATTTGTCTTAGTCTCCATCAAACTCATTTATGCATTGGATCTGCAATGTGTCCATGCCAGTAAAAGAACATAAATGTGAAATTAGGCTACCAGTGCAAAGAAAAGCAAAATCCCTAATTTGATTCAAAACTAAATTATTATTCACTAATTAATATTAATTAGTGAGTCAATTCACTAATTAATGTTAATAAGTATTCACTAGATAATAGAACTTAAATACTAAAATGGCTTCTGCCTTTGGAGAGTTTCACTCAACGGGAACTTAGGTCAGCTCCTTGCCAGGACTGTGTAAGAGGTGAGGGGTCTGTGTGTCTTGCCTAGGGCTGTCAAGGATTGTAGTCACTGTACATTCCAATCAATATACTCAATGGGTGCTATGTGCTCACTCACAAGCTGTTTTAGTTAATTAAAAAAAAAGGCTCCCCTTTTTCCCAATATTGTTATTTTTAAATGTCAAGAATCAGATGTCTGCTGTTGAGAACTATTGTACCGCTGCCAGTGACTGCCTGTATCAGGGCTTGGAGCAGGAGCATGGATTTGAAGACATTAAAACTGTTTAATTCTCAGTTGAGATGTGGTTGGCTTTTGTACATTTGGAATAGAGCATTTATGGCACATCTCAGGGTAAGTGCTGATAGTTAAGCAAACAGAATAGGCTGGGAGGAGGGTTGTTTTCTTTTTCTTCTTTTTTCTTTTTTAAGTAGAATTCTTGGTTGTGTTTATGCCTCTTTATAAAAACGTTCCGTGTTGAGTGAGTGGCATATTAAGCCATTCAGAAGAGAAAGATTTTTAGATTTCCAACTGTTCACCTAAGAAGAAGGAAAAAAAAATCCCTTCGAATCGTGTATTTAGCATTCAGCCTTCATCCAGCGGCAGAAACAGGAAAGGGGAAGGGAACCCTCTCCTCTCCCGAGAGAAGTAGAGAGTCACACAGAGGGAGTGAGAGAGCGCAGACAGGGACCGAGGAAGCCAGCTCTCTCAGAGATGAAGCTGTAGACAGCAAAATGATCGACCTTTTTAAGGCTGAGTGGGTTTCTTCAGTTTGTGTGCAAGTTTCCAGAAATGGAAGGACTGACCAGGTTTGGGTATAAGTAACTCTTTTATTACTTTGTGTTTGATGGATGTGAGTAGTTGGTTTACAAGGGATTTTTGCAAAGAGGGGGGAGTGTATGGACAGTTTGGCTGTTTTGTTATTCTCTTACGTCTCTATAAACAATGCCTAGTGTGTCGGAAAGAGCTAACAAGCTAATGTGTGTACAGATGGTGGGAAACAGGTGAAGACATCAGGTGCCTACAAGTCATTGTGCAGAGAGGCTCCCTAAAATCCTGTTTCTCATGGTCCTGGAGTGCGTGTTTAGGGGCTGGAGGATNCTAAATGGCTAGTGGTTTGAATGCGATCGGTCTTTTATTGAACAAGAATCCTTAGCACTTGCTGGTCCTTTTCAGAATTTAAATTTGTGGATGATGGGATTTTTTTCATATTTTGGAATGGTTTTGTTTTTGTTTTGTCTGTTGTTTGCATGAGATACCACAAGACCTTTAAAGAAGCCTTCCTAGCAAATGTGAGCCTGGGGTTTTATTTTAAAGTGCNGGTACACTTATTTTTCAAATCTCTCTCAAGACTGTTTCTATCTTTGCCCAGTGGTAGTTTTTTGTTTTTGTTTTTGTTTTTTGTGGCTGAGGTTTTTTTTTTCTTTTCTTTCCTCCTGCCTTAAAACAATTTAAATTATACTAATTCAGTTTTAACCCTTCCATATGAATTTTATAAAACTGCCAGTTGTGCTTATGACTTTGCTAAGTGTTGCCTGGCTGCCTTGTCTAAAAGCCTTATCAACTACATTAATTAATAGTTTTCTTTATTTTTAATTGATATTGCCAAGGACCTTGAGTATATGTTATATGTGGCTCATACAAGCCTCTCTTTATTTTTCATCTTAGTAGAGATGCCTCTCCCACAGAGAGACAAAGGTGAGGCTACTCCTGTTGGATGCTAACTTTGAATGTTGAGGCCAGGACCACCCACAGAACCCTGGGAATTCTGCCGCCCTCTGTCCTCTGCTCCGATTCTCTGTAGTTCTCTTTCTCACTATAGCCTCCATCTAACTAATAAGGAGAGAAAAACAATTGGAGAGGCACCCTGAGAAATCAGGAGTCCAGACAGACTGCGCAGTAGAAGAGAGACAAATAGGAAAGGGCTCCTAAAGGGAACTTGATGATTCTTGGTCGTTGACTCAGTGCTCTGATACCACTGCTAGCAGTGTGCAAAGCATCTGGTGAGCCCCAGCCGGAGGTTTCTGTGTACTTTTGCTTATCTCACTGAATTTCAACCTATTAATTAAAGAGGCAGCATTGGTTAGGAGAGTGTAAAAGAGGAAATCCAACCTGGGATCACTCAGTGGCCATGGACTTGATTTCACTTTTTCTACTCTCCCTTAAGAACCACTTAGTAGATTACAGTTAAAGAGGATAACGCAAGGTTCACCATGCCTTTTGGAGAATCATCTTTAAACTCCAGCACATTTGCGATCATGGCATTACCAGGATGATTGTGAAGGGCAGAATACATCAGTTTCTTTTTTCCGTGTGTGTGTGTGTGTGTGTTGGCCTAGTAACAAAATCACACTGGCTTTGGTAATTAAGGTTATATTTTTCTCCATTTTTGGGTTCAATGTCTTTTCATAGATCATTGTGAGTTAGAGTTCAGTGAAATCAATATTTCAATTAATTAAGCTCAGTATCATTTTTCTCATTTTGGAAGAAGGTGTGTTGCTAGGATCCATGACCACTGAGCTCAGGCAGGCTTGACTTATGTGGAACTGTCATCCTATATGGGTCTAAGACACAGAAATCTTAAATTCCATATGTTTCAAAATCACAATACCACCTAACAGATTAAACAGGGAAGTTTGATGGAGGGGAAAAATGTGCATTTTCAGGTATAACTAGTTTAAATAGTTTGCATTAAGTTATATGACTTTGCTGTAATTTGTATTATTCATCTAAAAAGTTAAACCCATGCTTTTGTCCAGAGGGAAGAAAGCACTTATAGCTTTGCTTATAGGACTCACTGACCTATGTCTCAAGACCATCTTTCCTGNCCCCCACCAGCAGGCCAGGAACTGCCACATGCATGACATCATAACACAGAGGGCATTTTTTTTTTCTTCCGTGTGTGTAAGTGTTCATCTGTGTTCTTAAACTGGAGTCACAGTAGGGAAGTGCTGTAATTTCTTTCAATAAATGATTTCCACTTGGAATGATTTCCAAGTTTATTGATTCTCCAACACCCAAGCCCTCTCTGTTTGTAACTAAAAGATGATGGCATAGAAGTTTTTTGATTACTGTTAACACAATCAGAATAGGTAAAGAGGAGAACGGTGTACAGGAAGGCATCATATATTCCCGTGTCTCTTTGAACCAATTTCTTATTTCTACTATTTTTAATTCTTTTGGAGATTACCCACATGGACAGGGAAGACCTCTCTTGATGCTTTGATCCTCCAAATGTAAGAAAATACAGAGTTTACCTTTAAAACTGCTTTTCTTCATTTGCTAAAGCTTAATGCTGTGCCATACTTTGTGTGTCTGAGCTACACACTGAGGTTTCTAGGTAAGCTCATGATATTAGGGCACTGTTCCTGCTCACTCAAGAGTTTCTAATCATTGTCCTCGATGAAACNGAAAAGCTGAACTCACTCTTGTGAAATGGAAAAACTATCTATAAGGCGTAGTAAGTGTTACTGTGTACATAAGTGGATGGATCTACTCCGTCATCTCCTCCTCAGCACCTGGGCACCCACACTCCTACATAACAAATCCGTGCTTTTGATGTCTTTGATCTCTGATGAAATCAGATCTTTTAAATGGCCCACTTCACAAAAGCTGTGGAAGAAGAATAGCTATGAAGTAAGGAGCCTCCCCCNNCCTTCTTTTTCATCGATCCAAGTAAAAAGTCATTACCTTACTTTTTCAGTCCTACTTCAGATCATTAATCTAGGCATGTCCTGACTCCCTCATGTGAGGACAAGGCCGGTGTCAGTCCTTTAATTCAAAGACGTATTATATTNAACAATCATGAAAGAAAATGTCTTCTGTCCTGTGCAGCATTTGAAGCCCCACAATTTAATATATACCTTCAGGATTGTCCAATACCCTGATTTAACTATCTAGGGGCTGAAGGTCTTATTTTTATGTCCTTCTAAATTGTCATTTTCTGAATAACAGACACTCCTCATTGGAACGTCATCTTGTAAACTTCCTCATTCACAATCTCTTCCCGATAGTCTGGACTCTATAGCTACCTGTTACTTTATGTCGTAACCATCTTATAAAAGAATCTTCTGAAATTATTTAGCTCTGCTTACTCTTTTCAAATGACAAAGGGAAATACCTTGACAAGATCTGTCATCTCAGAAGAGACCTCCACTGGCAGTCTTTCTGCCTGCTGGTCTGTGTCTCTATTCCCCACTGTCTCTCACATTCTCCTAAAGCCTGAAGGTTCTTTTCAAATTCTTGCTGATACATTCTCACTACATTCTCTGGAGGCAGTGAGACATAGTGTCATAGGAGACAAAGATACTTGTCAGCTAAATAATTATCTGTAATTTCTAACTCTGTAGTCACAAAGTGCATATTGTATTTTTATTTTATTTATTATTCGTGTGTATGTGTGTGTGTGTGTGTGTGTGTATAAATACAAGTTCACATGTGCCACACATGCAGGTGGAGATCAGAGGACAACTTCCAGGTGTGCGTCCTCTCCTTCCTCCATGGGTTCCAGGGGTTGAACTCAGGCTGTCAGCTGGCACAGCAAGTGCCTTTATCTATTGAGCCATCTGATGAGCCCCGTGCTCATAGTTTTAACTCTTATTCCCCACCCTTAAAAAGATGGATGTCTTTCTCCTGTTACAGGTTGATCCTTTCCGCACCCTAATAGCTTTGCTAGGGGTGGACTATGGTCCAGAAGAGGACAAACAGAGCAGGACAGACAGATCCACTTTTGGATATGTGATCTTTAGGTCCAGCTCTTATTAGCATGCAGGATCTAGATTCTGAGCACTGCATACTTCTCCCCAACATCTTCCACGTCTCAGCAGTCAGAATCTTTCACCCCACTTCATCAGGATAAAAACCATCCATTGTTTCCAAGGGATATGTGGTGCAACACATATATATGGCATATATAAATTATACACACATATGATAATAAGTGGGATAATATGTTTGGGACAATGAGAACAAGTATATTAAATCAGGGCAACTGCACAGAAGCTGAGAGAACAGTACCCTGGAAACACAAAAGGCTGAAGTGGATCTCTTGATCACTGCATCCAAAATTAAAGAATGAACGACTGAGAAAAAGATCTGCCTGTAAGGTTGGAAACACTGCCTGATGCAAGATAAGATGGTATCTACATGGGGACAAGTGACCACAACTGTATCTCATCTAAGCCTGTATTGAACTGTTTTTAATCGTCGNATACCGTTGAATATCCCTCTATCATTACAATTTAGAGGTATTTCCCATGGCGTTATGTGCTCAAGAATTACATCGAAGGAGTCTGTTAAATGAGGATTTCTGGCNTCAACCCAAGAGGTTCTGATGGCATGCATCTGGAGTGATTCCAATAGAATCTAACCAAGAACCTCAAGTAACTCAATTCCTGGGAGCTGTAGGCTTAGTGTCTCATGTGCTTTCCTGTAGGAGGCAGTAGAGTGTAAGTGAGGGAAATATAGGCTTCCTGTGCTCAGCCAAGCTTTGATGCTATCAATGGCTTACTACGTCACTGGGTTCCCTCGACCTGATGCGTCCATTTCTTAATCTGTAAAATGGGCATGAAGATATGACTGTGTTTGTTTCAGGTGCTAGGGAAGAAAATTGAGGATTTAGGAAATTAATTAAAATAATAGTGTGAAAGGTTTCCAAAGTATATGTGTTCCACCACCATCTTTCCTTTGTTTCGTGTATCATAACATAACACTTTTTTATTTCCTTTTCTATTTTGCTCACATAGACGTGTCTNATTCCATGGACAAGGAAAACCTCCTACCCACTCTCCACTTCCCCCTACCCCATGTAAGATAATGGTATATCTTAATCACAACGAGGAAACTTCCTTTACCAGGTGTCAACTGAACACACGAAGCTTGTGACTATAAGTGAGAGGGCTACAAAAAGGGCCAGATCAGATATCTTAGCCTCAGTGGAGCAGATTTTCACACGGCTTGCCATTTGTTGGTAGGGACACAATTACAGTCTGTTCAAGTGTTCGTTCATACGAGCCTTGCATTTAGTTTTGCAGCAATAGTCTGCCAACCCCTCACTGCCTTGCNCCAGGCAACCTGGTAAATCAACAGGATAGTTTAATGAACAGCAACAACTGTTCTTATGGGATATGTCCACAAGGTAACTCAGCTCACCCTTCTGTCATATCCTTTATGGGCTTAATTAGTTCTCTGAGGACTGTCTCCTTCATGGCAACCAGACAGGTATGAGCTTCAGGACAGTTGNAGGGTAGTGGCAACAGGTCCTAGGCCATTATCCTCCATTGCTCCTGCCCAAGGTCCTTGACTAACCTTCCCATTCTCTGAAGCTGGGTGCACCGTTCCTTTAAGATTGTAGAACTCCAAAGAATAAACACTGGCTGAAGGCAGGTCCCTNGCAGGACCTCCTCCTCCACAGAACTATCAAAAGCCCAGGCTTTCCATGCAACCATCTGTCTCTTGGCAGTCAGCCCTAAGTCTTCCTACCACACTTGCTTCCTGTGACCACCCAAACAGTGNAAACAAAGCGCATGGGATGCACACAGAATTTCATGGAATTGTTTCCTGGCTGTAAAAGCTCAAGCAAATGATTTCGCCATTTCGTTTTGTTGTTGTTATAAAAGTGAAGGTAAGTGATGATAAAGATTATTCTCTAGTCTCAGCAGGCCCATTAGGTCATGGGGACCTGCAGTCTATTCTTAGAAATCCACCTGCTTGCCGTGTGTTCCATGAGCATCCATCTAGCTGGCAACTCTTCTACCAAGAACTAGCTGTAGAGAGAAGTGTTCCCCTTTAAAATTNCTTTAAGGGTTCCAATTACTTATAATACTTGAAGAATTCATGGGGCTTTTCATTCTCCCCTCTCCTCTTCTCTCCTTAACTAGCAGAAGTTTAGCTGGCTTCTCTATAACTTGGAGTGTCAGGAAAAGTAACTGTCATTTGTTTGCAAATGAAACCTGAGCTTTCTGCAAACGACTCCCCTGCAGAATTGTTCCCCCATAACACTCCTCCAGCCTTCCAGTTGATTTTAGATAGTTTCCTGTTCTCCCACATCTTGGAAATATTCCACAGCACGCTGAGCAGACACTTTTAGTCAAAAATGCCTATAAATAGCTGATTTTTCCCTTCATACTACCTCCTCTTTGAGGCTTCCACAGAGAAGGTGAAACAAATCCACCCGACACTAGAGCTCTCTGGGAGGGGTGTGTGGTGAGGCTGATGAAAAATCAGATCCATAGGCTGAAAATTCTTGTGTAGGTTGCTCCTCCATATTTGACTTGTGCAGTCATTGCACAGAAAAAAAGAAACGTTTTATTTTGTGCCAGGTGATCTCATGAACCAAACAAGCAATAAAATGTCTCCTATGGATTTTAATGCTTTGAAAATACCTACTTGGACATTCATGCTACTTTAAGAAATAATCCTGAAGCCAACTCTTACTTATTAGAGTCAATTTGTAGGTCTGAATAACCAATCCCTGTGGCTATACCTGAGTGGGGAATTTGAAACTGGTCTCATGTCTCCTCCAATCTGCCCTTACTGACATATTTTTGACTGACTGGCAAGCCTAGTCTCTTGTCTCCTGTGCCCTGACAACCATCACCGTCACCAGGCTTCCCAGCACAGGAATTAGGAAATCCTTGGAAAGCTGTACCTGTGTTGAGAGAGATCTTTGTAGGAGAAAGTTTTGTCTGGGTCCTGCCAGGCCCCATGCCATCTACCCCAGCTCCACCGTCCCGCAGCCACTTGTAAAATAATTACTCAGAGGCTTATATTAATTATAACTGCTTGGCCATTAGCTCAGGCTTATTACCGACTAGCTCTTACACTTAAATTAACCCATTTCTATTAATCTATATGTCTTGCCATGTATTCCGTGGCTTTACTGGTCTGTAGGCATGTTGTTCCTTTGGTGGCGGCTGGCGTCTCCCGACTCAGCCTTCCTCTTCCCCGAATTCTCCTTGTTTGTTTATCCCACCTGTATTTCCTGCTTGGCTACTGGCCAATCAGCATTTTATTTATCAATCAATCAGAGCAACACATATTCACAGCATACAGAAAAACATCACCATCAGATCTTGATATCTTCCTTCACAAATTTTACTAAAAACAGACCTGATCAATCTAATATGTGGGGTTAATCCTACTGCCTCCTACTTCTAGCTAGCTCTCCCTCCCACACACACACACCTCTAAGGAGAAGAGAGTAGAGCCCAGTAATGTTTCCCTTTTCCTGTTGCTTCATCTTCTCTCTCACTTCTCATTTTTTCCTTTATTGCACAATTTGAGATAGAAGACTCACCCAGAGTCATCCATTTACAGAGTTCTGGAAAGACCCCTCCATCATAGAGAGCAGTGGACCAATAGCAACTGCAAAGTCTTCCTTGGCTCCTCCTGTCCCACAGGGTAACACTCCTTCCTTGGTCACATGAGAGGAATCCTCCAACCATCTCAGTGATCTGCACACTCAGGAAATGTTGTCCTGTCCCCATGTCTTGCTTCTTCCCCTCCGGGCAGATGCTGTCGAATCTCTTTGTAAACTGTGGCACTCGTGGCATCTTTCTTTTTCTTTCTTCTTTTTTTCTCATTTTAAGAAATGTTTTATAACTGAGTTATTCCAGTTGGTGCTGTGTTTATGTGCCTGGGTACGGGACCATGCAGTGAAGCATGGGAATCCTAAAAGTGGCTACATCCTCAAATGAGTGATTCACCTTCCTCCAGCAACTATCAACAGCAATGCCAATTGGCTCCTCAGTAAGGCATAGGGCCTGGAGATCATCTGCCTCATCTCTACTCAAGCTTTATACCAGAGAGCATACCAATAACAGAAATAGAGATNTNAACAAGATATAACCCACATAGCACACAGTCCTCCAACTTAATGTGTATAATCTGATGGTTTTAAGTGTGTTCGCACAATTGCCAACCATCAACACAATTTCAGAACATTTTATCATTCACAGAAGGTATTACAGGGTTATTTAGTCATTCTCCACTCCTTTCTCCCCTCTGTGCTCCCTCCTCTATCAACTAGCCACAGGTACTCACTTGCCTTTCTAGTTTCTGTCCCTGTGTTCACCTATTCTGCAAACATTTGTATTTCTCTAATCTAATTAACCAATTAGATTGGTAATTAACCAATGCCTCCACATTCCCCCCAACCACTCATACCTTTGCTAAGCAACATTCAGCTCACTACTTCTGTGGAATAAATTCTTTCAGATTCCACGTATGTGTAAGATCATGTGGCATTCCTTTCTGTTCCTGAGCTATTACACCTTACATGGTATTGTCTAGACTTACATGTCTTATCACAGATGACAGGGTTTTATTCTTCCTATGGCNATTGTATGTCTGCCATATTCCCTTTAATTGGTTTATATGTCGATGGACATCTAGGATATTGTGAACATTACTATAATAATCAGTGCTTTGAGGATCTCTCTTCAAAACACAAATTTGTACGTTGAAGGTTCAAATGATTTACTGGTCATGTGCAAAAACACTGCTATGGCAGTTCCACTTTTAATATTTCAGGGAAATCCCATACTTTTTTATGGTAGCTATCCTAATTTACATCCTCACCAAAAATGTAATGTTCACTTTCTCCTGATTTTTTCTGACACTTGTCATATGTTGCCTTTTTGGTGATAATAACTATTCTAGCAGATGTGAAGTGTGACCTCAATTCAGTTTTATTTGCATTCATCTGATCATTGGTGCTGCTGAACATTTTCATATTTCTTTTGAAAATATTGGTCTTTTGCTCATTTTCAAATAGGATTATTGGGTCTGTTTCCTCTTGAGTGTTTTAGTTCCTTACAAATTCTGGAAACCAACTACTTGTCAGATGGGTGTTTGCAAATACTTTCTCCCTTTTTGGTGGACCTGTCTGGGCGCTGTTGAATGTTTAATTTGCTCTTCGGAGGGCTACTACTAGTCAGTTGTAATCACATTTCTCTTTTTTTGCTTTTGTGGTCTGTGCTTCTGTGATTATATCACAAAGGTTGTTGCCCAGATCAATGAAATGGTGCCTCCTTGTATGTTTTCTTCAAGTCACTTCATAGTTTTGCAAATAACATTTAGGATCTTTAATCCATTTCGAGTTAATTTTAGAGATTCAGATATTCTTCTATCTGAATATTCATTTTCCAAGACCATTTCTTTAAGCGTCTTTCCTGGTCGCCATTCCTTGATCCTCTGTCAAAACCAGCTATGTGTAAGTTCTTGGGCTTATTAATAATCTGTTCTAGTGTGTGTTTTCATGTCAGTGCTGTGCTGTTTAATGACCCAGCTTTCACCATATCACACAGGTTGAGAACTCTGAGCTTCCATTTTCACCCAAATTTTCATAAGAAAATTTAAAATAGTCTTTTTAATTTNTTCATTGACCCCTTTGTTGTTTGGGAGCATTTATCAAACCTCCATGTATGTGTACATTTTAGAGTCAGGCAATGTTGTATCTCTATCCTTGTTCTGGTTTTTCTGGTCCCACACAAATTTCAGAACTGCTGTACCCTATTTCTTTGAAAAGTATTATTGGTGTTTTGATAAGAGTTGCATAGGATCAGCAGATTGATTTAGGCAGCAAGAGTGTTAAACAATATTTNTGTGTCTGATCCATTGAACATCAGCTCTTTCTATTTATTTGTGTTTTTGCAGTTTCTTTCACCGGTGTTTTATAATTCTCAGTGAGGGGAATTACCTCTTTGCATAAATTTATTCCCAGGTATGACTTTAGCTATTTGAGTCGACTGTTTCCTTAATTTCTTTTTTAAGTGGTTAACTGATCATGTGCAGAAACGCTACTAATTTATGTTTGTTGGTTTTTTCCCCCTGAAACCTTACTGAATTCATCTGTTAGACCTAACAGTTTTTAGTGGAACCTCTAAGGTTTTCTACAGAAGACTATGTCAGCTGGAAATAGGGACAATTTAACTTATTTCCTTTCCAATTTGGATACCATCATTTCTTTCAGCTAGTTGCTCTGGCCAGGAATTGTAATCCTGTGTTGAATAGAAGTGATAAAAATGAGCATTCCTGTCTTGCTCCAGATGTCATAGTCTCTGTTGTCATGATGTGCAGTCCTTTTTTTACTTAATTTATTAGATTTTATTATGAATTTATTAGATTTTATTATTTATTTTATTGTTGACTTTTGTCTGCTTTGTTTTTCATCAATTGAAATTATAATGGGGTTTCTGTCTAATTTTGGCAGTGGAAGGGTGGGTACCACAGTCATGGATTTGAATATATTAAAGCATCCTTCCTTGCATGTGTGGAAAGAATCACAACTTTTCATGATGGACAATCTCTGTAATATGCTATTGTTTTTCACATGCTAAAATTTTAAGAAATTTTCCATCTGTATTTCTCAAGGATGTCAAAATTTTATGGTTTTATTGATTGATTGATTAATTTGGGGACCTCATAAGAAGAGTGTCGAAACACCCCATCCTCTCCAACTGAAATGATTTGAGAAGAANTGGTTGTTCTTTGATGTTGAATATAATTCAACAATGGCACTTTTGGGTTCTTATCTTTTAAGATAATTACTTATGGGAGATTTTTACTAATAATTTACCCAACTTGTAATTGGACTATACATTTTTTATTTCCTTATAATTCAATCTTGGTAGGTTATGTCTCCAGGAATTCATCAAATTCTTCTTGGATTATCCACATTGTTAATAACTGTCTCAATTACTTTTCCTATTGTTATGACAAAATATCTTAACAAAAAACAAGGGGAGGAGGGGCTTATTATACCTTGCAGTTCCAGGGTACAGTCCATCATGGTAGGAAAGTCATGGCTGCTCAGATTGCATCCCCAGTCCAGTAGAAAGTAGAGAACGCTCATATTTAGCTTCCTTTCTTCTTTTTATACAGTCTACACCCCCAGCTGAGGTATGGTGAGTCTTCCCATCTCAATTAACCTAATCTAGAGCATCCCTTACAACCTCATGCAGAGGTTTGTCTCACAGTAATCATAGATCTTGTCAAGTTTATCATCAATACTTACTATCACTATAATCTACTACCATCCTTTGTGATTCTGTTGTGTTTGCTACGTTGTCTCTACTTCTGTTCAGTCTCTGGGTTTATTTGAATCTTCTCACTTCTTCTAGCTAAGCATTTACTGGTCCTATCTTGTCATTACTTCAGCTCATGGCCTTGCATTATTTTCCTAGTCTGCATTTCATCTATTTCTGCTTCNATCTGTACTATTTCCTTCCTTCTGCTCATTTTGTTTGAGCTGTGTTTCCTGTCTTATTACTTTCTTGAGGTCCAGCATTAGGTTATTCATTTGAAGTCTTTCTTTTCATGAAGATGTTTATTGCTTCGGTCTTACTTTCTAGAACTGCTTTTGATACACCCTGTCTTAGCTACTGTTCTGTTGTTATGAAGTGACACCATGACGAAGACAACTTATAAAAGGAAGCATTTAATTGGAGGCTTGCTTACAGTTTCAGA
>LZPO01027750.1:24349-35233 GCA_001675575.1 Neotoma lepida | reverse complement strand
GGGGATGGAGACAAATCGAGTGCCTCTTGTATTCTAATCACATACTCATCACTGAGCTACACTCCCATCCCACCCTTTCTGAAGTTCAAGGCAAGAGGTATATAAAATCATGCATCTAGCATACATGAGCTAATAGAGTCACTGAAATCTCGACACTTNTATATAGAGTGGAAATGGGAAGGCCAACAATTTCTGTGTTTGTTATATTATTTTGAAACAACGCTATTCTAACATAGTTTGACAACATCTCCATTCAAAANTCACCATTTCAAACCAAAGCACTTACAGGATATGCATTCATGTACTGCAGCCGTTCATTATTGCCTATCATTTATTTTTGACTCACAATTAACTTGTCAGTTTCTGTTAAATATTGCCACCTACTATGTATTCTNTTCCTTACACTATACTTGAATGCATGGGAAAATCTCTAATGTATTTAGGTTTTACTGGTCTCCATTCTTCAAATATAAGCATGTGATAGTT
The DNA here is from genome assembly GCA_001675575.1 of Neotoma lepida. Taxonomy (NCBI): domain Eukaryota; kingdom Metazoa; phylum Chordata; class Mammalia; order Rodentia; family Cricetidae; genus Neotoma; species Neotoma lepida. The sequence continues at coordinate 34,747 of LZPO01027750.1, read as the reverse complement.
TCACCCACTTTTCTTCTTACAATTAACTCTAACTTTCTGCACCATCTATGAACAGTATTCATTTCCTATGAGAACTGTCCTACAATAATGCTGGCCACTGAACTTCAATATCTTTGCAGAGTACAGGGATGTTATNCTTTACAATGTTGACTTCACTAAGTTTACATTCCTCTTTGACTATAAGTTACATATTTATAGTTTCTTTTTATCTGAAATTTTATTATTCATTTTTGCTTTGTAGTGAAATTCTAATTCTTCCTATCACTTGAAATATATTTTTCAATATCCATGGAATTAAATGCAAGCAAGCTCTGAATTATGATGGTCTCTCTTACAATTTTTCCACTGAATAATCCTGGGTAAGCAATAAGCATCCAGTATTCCCTGATTGGATTTGGATCTTTTCCCAGGTAAGAGAGATATGTGTGCAGTCCTCCCCTTGGATGCTAGACAACAGCAGTGAGCTGTAGCTCTAGCCAGTCAACCACAAGAGGACATCACTCCTTCAGCAGTACTCCACTGCTAGATAGGTCAGATTATAATTTCAATTTACAGTATTTTCATGNGTTTATCAGGACTGAGCCCTTTCTCAAGTCTAGGAGCATATATGCATAATATTTTTCACACTAGCAGTTTGGTGTCAGTTATGGTTTGAGTCTGTAAGGTCTCTCAAAGTCTCATGCTTGGCAGGTTTGCTCCCTACTGGTAGCACTATCTTAGGAGGCTGTGGAACCTTTTGGAGAAAGAACCTACCTGGTAGAAATTGANTGCGTTACTGGGGCTGGGTTTTAGAAGGTTATACCCACCCTTAGCTCCACCCTCTCTCTCTGCTTCCTGATCTGCCATGTTGTGAACAGTGAAGCTAATTAATCTTATCAATAAAAACCANGAGTCAGATATCAAGGTAAAAACCTNAAAGATGNCGGGAGCAGCCACNAGTGACTTCCTACCTCTTCCATTCNTCCAACCAAAAGGGTCGAGACCCTGTCTCAGCCCCACCTTATCACTTCCTGTTTCCTCTCTGTACAGACCTCCAGACCTCTNTGGTTAACTAGTGGCTAGCTTTGCCCTCTGTCTCCAAGCAAACTTTGTCAGAACACAAACAAAATATCACACAACAGAANAGTTTCTGATACACGCCTCCTGAGCTACCCAAACAACAGATAAAAAGAAAATAAAGAAAAGGACATAAAGATGGAAGGGGTTATGGTTGGGGTATCTAATGTCTCCACAGGCCTATGATTTGAGTACTTAGTTCCCAGATGGTAATGCCATTTTGGATGGTTCTGGAAACTTTTAAGGTAAAACTGAGTAGAAGGAAGTAGGTCCTTAGTGGGGGGTTGGTCCTTAGGGGTGCCGCATCTTTGGCTGCTGCCATTTCAGTCTCTGCTTCTGATGCAGCCACAGAGTAATAGTCCCCCTTGGCTGCACCCTCTCACCACCACNATTTGAGCTTTGCTGTGAGGATGTAAGCTTCTCCTTCATCCCTTCTTCACCATGACACCGTGGGCCCTCTGAAACTGAACAAAATCAACCCTACTGCCTGGAGGTATTTGTGTCAGGTTCTTGGTCACAGTGGCCAAGAGTCAATTGCCACAGGAGGAAATTACAGCAGCATGGCACCAGGATGAAAAGAGGAATTTGAGAAATAGACAGTTCAACAAAGTCAATTGCCAGAGCGCCAGTCAGACAAAGGAGGAAAACCTCGTTTATGAATTTGACAGTTAGGAAATGACTCTTAGACGTGAGTGAAATTCATTTTGTGCCATTTTACCAAAAGCTTATTTTTAAAGATAATTTTCATTTTAGTGGATACATATATATAAAACTATGCAAGTGCACTGTGACTATGATATTTATTGATAAATCATTTTCAATCTGAAATATTTTTTACAGTTTTTCTCCATTACAAATAATGCCTTGTCATTTTCAATAAAAGACAAAAATTTGTCCCGTTTTTATTATTCCCAAATATGAAGCATCTGTCAATTTTAAGGAAGAAACACAAGTGAATCTTGGTATCCTAAAATAATTTAAGCATCNTAATTTTGCATNATTATTATGCAGAGACATTTTTATACTTCTTGCTATTTTTTTAGGCAGAGACCACACAAATGTCTCAGCAGTTGTCTAACCTAGAGTGCACACTTCTAAAGCAAGAATTTGCCTCTTGCTCTGCATCAGAGGCCTCCGTCAAGCAGCCTTGTAACATATAATACAATGCAGGAATCGGTTCCCTTTCTTATATTATAAGCAGTTTAACTCCCATCATGCATCAGTGTCTTCCATTTCAAATGACTGATGCCCCACCCATTAGCTATTTTTGCTGGCCTCACTTCACTAGGATTCCTCCTGCTCGTCTTAATTTTAGCAATCACAATTCTCTCATCTAATTAACAAAAAAATTGGGTCACTGCCTCGGTGGCCTGCATTCAACCTTATTTTGACTGGCAATTTTTTAATGCTGCTGAATTATTCTCCCTCTTCTATACTTTTAATAGTATTTTGTTGTTGTTCCATCTAGTGTTTCTGTTTCTCTGACTCACTTTGTTCTTGCTCTGGGTTGTCATTGTTTTGGGAGTTTGCCTGTTTGTTTCTTTTCTGCATCCATATATTTGCTTATAGTGCCAGTTGTACTTTGTAGAGTTGATGCCTTTAGAAGATTCTTCTTTGTTTTGTACCCAACTCTCCCTCTCTGGTAGAACTATATAAAATTTATGTAAATACCTTTCTGCATGGCAGTCCTCAAACATTCAATAAAAACCTCTATTTGTCTTGAACATCTTATATTCCACCTTCAATGGATAGACTTCCTTCAGCAGTTCTTTAAGATTAGGCCTTGAAGCACTGTCAGCATCACCCCAACAAACTGCATCTTATCCCAAGAAAGCATCCCTCTAGCCTCTGATATAATGGTGCCAATGGCATTCAGTTAGGTTCAAAACTTCACAGCATCCAGTGAAAACAATCTCTGGCTCACACTGCCCCATTTCTATCATGTCGCTAATGAGTCTGGCAACTGTGTCAACTTGTCTTGTATTCAGTTAAAATTTCTGGGACCATTTGCTTTTCATGTCAACATGTTGACATGTTTCTGTACTCTGCTTTAAACACTTTAGTGGCTTAACACAATGCTAACACTGTTCTTAGCTGTAGTAAGTGTTGCTGTGCACATGTAAGTACATGTTTCTAACCCATGACCATGGTTCACTGTGGTGCTGGTGGACTCCCTTCACCTCTGCAGGGCATCATTTTTATTAGTGGTCATGCAGTAACAATTACTTATTACTATACACTTCCATCAATGAGCAAAAGACAGGTTCCTTATAATTCACACACCTGAAAGTGCCAACTGGACTACCCAAAAGAATATATCACATCTTCCCAAGATTAATATAGACTGAAAATCTCATTATTGTGTATGATATATCAGCATTGAACTTGATGAATTTTTAATCATGGTGGNTTTTAATTTGTTTGCCTATATATAAATCAGTAGGAAGAAACTATNGAACTCACTCAACATATAATGGTAGTACTAGAAAATTGCATAGCTCTATCAGGCTGGAAATGTATAACACCATATAGTCTTCTGAAAAGGACACTGCCATCAGCATAGAGCATACAAAGTCCTCAGATCACTGTGAAGTGCATGCACAGTATTGCAGTTGTCTGCTGCATGCTATTTATCTACTATATGGCAACAAANACAAATCATAACAACCACAAGGTCTGATCCACAACAACNAATATCTGATGCTCACACCATTTGAGGCCAAATTTGAGCAGAGAATATCAATAATTTGCCCCTGCTCCATGAGGAAAAACTGGGCATATCAACACCGCAGCATATAAACTCACATATGTGGGAGCTGTTGTTGGTTGGTCCTAGGTGGGGTATTGTATAAAGCCTGGTTACTATAGCAATGTTTTATGTTAGAATTAATGACTTGATTTTTTTTTTCAATTTGTTGGATTCACTGTTAAGAAATAGCCTGAGTCTCAGAAAAGACTTTAACTATTGAACTTTTGANCAATGTTTGGGACTGTTAAAGCTAAGATGTCTCTTGGAAATGGTCTAGTTGAGTTTTGAATTATGAGATGGCTATAAGTTTCTTAGGATGAGGATGGAATGTTAAGATTTAAAGGCGATATATTTGAGTGTCAAGATGACGAGTGTGGACTTGTGATCACTCATCTTCTTTGTCAGTGTGACTAGATTTGCAATCACTTAAGAGAGTTTAACAGAGGGGTAAAGACCCACTGTCTTAGTTTATGCTAATATTGCTGTGATGAAACACCATGACCAAAAGTAACTTGGAGAGGAAAGAGTTTATTTGGTTTACATATCCTGAATCACAGTCCACTGAGGGAAATCAAGGCAGGAACTCAAACAAGGCAGGGACCTGGAGGCAGGAGCTGATGCAGAGACCATGGAGGGGTGCTGCTTACTGACTTGTTCCTCATGGCTTTCTCAGCTTGTTTTCTTATAGCACCCAGGACCACCGGCCCAGGGATGGCACCACCCACAGTGAGCTAGGCCTCTCCTTATCAATCACTAATTAAGAAAATGCCCTCCAGGCTTGTCTGCCTATAGCCAGATCTTATAGAGGCATTTTTTTTTCAATTGAGGTTCCCTTCTCTCAGATGACTCTTGCTTGTGTCAAGTTGACATAAAACTAGCCAGCACACCCAACCTGAATGTAAGTGGCACCATCCCAGCTAAGTTCCTACCCTGGATAAAAAGGGGGGAAAGGAAGCAAGTGGAACACTAGCATTCATCTCTCTGCTTCCTGACTGTGGACCCAAAATGATCAGCCACCTCAAACTCCCTCCATTATGCATTCCCATCATAGTGGACTGTGTCACCTCAATTCATGAGCTCAAATAAACCTATCTTTCCTTAAAGTGCTTTTTCCAGGTATTTTATCACAGAAACAAATAAGGTAATTACTAGCGGGGCTCATTTGAGAATTATTTCCCATGTTTACTATGTTCACTTTTTACTTGAGTTTTGATACACGAAAAATGAGCAGATGAAGTAGAAAATCTCCTGCCTTTCATTCTTACCTTTTAGATGTTGTCACACTTTGTGCTGAGGATAAAAGTTTGATGTTGGCTTCTTTTTCTGCCCTTTAACTGATTTTATACTTTTGCCTGAACTCTTAAAAGATCTTTTCCAAGGTACATTTAAGGCTCTTATTCCAGGGAAAGTTTTCTGAATTATGTTTTTAACATATTTATACTTATTCTTGATAATTTGATAATTCATGCATGTATACAATATATTTTGATAAGATTCACCCACACCCTTTCCAGATCACCTCTTCTGAGGTGCCTCTCCCAACTTCGTGTACCTGTCTCTTATACACATCTAGATGTGTATAAGAGACAGAACTCACAGTGATCCGCCTGCCTCTGCCTCAGGTGCTGAGATTAAAGGCGTGCGCCACCACCACCTGGCTTCTTTTTTCTTTTTTATAGCTCACTGAGTTTAATTGCTGTTGCCATGGGTGTAGGGCCACCTACTAGAACAGGGTCAACCTATAAAGGACCCTAGAGAAAACTGATTCTCCCTTTCATCAATTGTTATCCCCATAATGTTCATGCCACTGTTGCATCAATGGGCCTATCTTCCAGGCCGTTCATTATTTATTGTACCTCCCATGATTCACGGCTGGATAAGAATTCTGATGACTTTCCTCCCCCAGAAACTTGCCTAGAACCTCTTGATATGATGAACATTAACCAGCAAGGGAGAAGTACTAGGTCAGGACCAGCTTAATTTCTCCAAGCCCAGTGGCCAAAGTATGTGGTNTGTGCACCAATACGGTCTTTATTATCAAGTTTTGGTGGGAAACCAAGAACATTGTCAATATCCTGCATTTCTGTAGGAGCCTATGGGGCCTCTTTCGATTGAATTATATTTTGTGATAATTATTCCATTCTGCTGTTTGGGCTTTCTTTATCTAGGATTAAGGCTATGTATATGCTGGGTATCCTTTGTTTATCTTCAATATATTTCATTTTCTCTCTGATACTTCTTTATCTTTTACATCTCTATATCATTTATTTTCTTTGAAAATTATGTCTTTCTTACCCCCTCATTTGCTTCTTTTCCTTCAGGCTGCCGATTCTTGTTTCACAGTGTCACTTGTTCTAGTGACATCTTATTGTTCTCTCCCTTCTTCCNTGGGTTCTTACAGTCCTACTGTGTGATCTTTCTTTATAGACATAGTTGCTTTGTTAGCTATTCAACTGACTGATAATGGACCTTGGGGTTAAATACTTATTCTTCTTTCTGACATGTTTTCCCAAGTGAGTTTTCATTATTTNCAAGAAATTTGTGGATGCTCTTGTTCATATTAGCTTTGTGTTCCTCTTATTTGAATATGTTGGATTTTTCTAGATAATTGGGAAAAGATTCCTGTGGAGGGAGTGGAGGGCAGTGGTTCCTAGCCATCAAGGTTCTGTTACTGCTGCTACACACTTATAAAATCTTTCTTTATAATGTGATGCATCCCTTCTTTGGTGCTCAGCACCAAGCCTGCTTCTGCTCCTCCTCTGCTTCTTCAGGGATGGCCTTACATGTGGCCTGATGTGGGAAGCAAGCACAAATTGCACAGCGCTTTGAAAAACACTTAGAATTTTTCTGACCATTGTCTTCCTGCATCTATTCAGAGTATTCCTCTCTTAGATGAAAGCCTAGGTTTTTGAGAGGCACAGGTTTCTTAGATCCTCTCTGTCCGGGTCCTTCCATGCCTCTTATTTACTTACAGTGTTGTTACTTCAGACCTTAGTTTCATGCCTGACTCCTGCTCGGGAGTTTATAGATGTCGCTGCTGGTTTTGCTGGAAATGTACTTTGCAAGTGTTTCCTTTCATTGTGTTGTGTTGCTTTTGTGGCGCAGAGTGGATTCCAAGAAAAGTGTAGAAATTTAGTTTCTATGAAAACCAGTCCTGTTAACATTTAGAAATAATTTCACCCTGGTGTGTTGTTCTGAAGATGATTTTGCACCTGGAAGCTTGGTACAGCCATTTATTTATCAACCAAGTTTATCTTACAAAGTAAAAGACAAAGCCAAGCACAGTTAGGTTGATTCACTTCTTAGTGAGCCTGTTCCTCTCCCTAAGTACCAGGACATCTTCCACTGAACATACAAGACATTTCATTTCGAAGATTCAGACATATTAGCATCTTCAGGAGATTTGTTGTTGTTGTTGTTGTTGTCTTTGCTGCTACTGCTGCAGCTGCTGCCACCACCACCATTTCTTTTACTAGTCTTTACGATTATCCGTGTTGCAGAGCTGAGGAGATGGCGCAGTGGTTAAAAGCACCTGATACCTTTGCAGAGGAGTTCAGTTCCCAGTGCCTACTTTGGGCACCTTGTATCTCCAGCTCAAGGGGAACCTGATGCCCTCTTCTGGCCTCAGATGACATATGTGTGTGCACATGCACACACACACACACACACACATGCACACATGCATGAGTATGTGCACATACAATAAACAAAATAAAATCTTTTTTAATAACCCAGATTGATTTTACAGTCCTAGAAAAAGCCCTTTTTATTAGAATTTGAGCACAAAACCTTCAAGCTTAATGTATTTAGGTTAAAAGGAAAAACATCTTCATTAATGATAATTCAATAAGTCTTCAAGTATTTTAAATCAACATCCTATGTGCATGCTAACTTTCTAAGGAAAATGTATGTGTTCAACTAATAGCATTTTTTATGATGTTATAGTCAATCTGAACAGAGAAAGAGACAGAAAGATCAGGCTTATAAACCAGAATACTAGCAATGATGTTCCACATAGAATCATAGGCATTAAATTATTTTTTCTAGTAGCAATTATGCTTATTACCTCCTCCCACATCCTACCAATTTAAAAGCTTTGTCTTTCATTCAAAAAAATACTAAATGGTTATGCAAACTAGGCCCTAGGTAAATGCACAGGTTACAGTGGTAGCCAGAAACAAATGTGGCTCCTTGCTCATGCTCCCTTTTGTGCTCCCTTTTGTGCAATGATGAGGTAAACATTAATTAACCACACAAGTGAATGCAAATTGTGAGAACTGTTGCTAACCATTCTGAAGACTCATCTCTGGTTCCCTGGTAATGTGTTGTTGAAATCGGGCAACCCTTGCTCCACAGATAGGAATCAGGACCTTCATGAACTCTAAGGTAGAGGCAACTGCCGTACCTAGCACCTCCATTAAGACCTGGCACACAGATCAGGCTGGGATCCTGAACCCAGAATGTTTCCCCTTGACTACTTTCCTGAGAGCATATCACCCACACACACCCTTCCCTAATGAGATGGATGGCCAACAGGAAGTCAGGTCTACAGAGTGAGTATAATATACAGATTAATTCTAAGCAAGTCTTCTTGAACATTCCAAGAATTGAGTGACCTGTGTGACTTTTAATCTTTCTGCTACTGATTAAATACCTCTCCTTAGCTATCACTTGGGTTAGTGCTGCTGTAGCATATTGATGAGACGTTCAGCAAGACACAGCCTGAGATTAGTTTAAAATGAAAAACTGGTATAAATGAGATGACCAGTCTGGGGACTCCTGTCTGAGCAGAACAACAGAAGGGTGAGNATCCAGCATAGCTAGATTGCCAAGCTGGTAGATNAGTCTGAAAAGATAAGACTTCTTCAAGACCCTAAAAGTCAAACAACTCTTTATATCTTTGTTTAGTGGGAGAAAGAGTATGGTTGATATATATGTTGCACCCTGAAAACATCCCTCTGTGTGGCATGGAAAGAGAANGGCAAGGAAGAGAAGAACTAGAGAATAAACGAACACAGCAGTCCAGAGGATAGAGAAGGACAGCCAAAGCCAGTTATGCTGGCGGGAGCTTGACTCCCAGCATTTTGGAGGCAAAACAGGAGNGTAGAGAGTTCGGAGCCTGAGCTACTTGGTGACAGCCTAGGCTACAGAGTGAGAGCCTGTCTCAAAAATCAAATAAATAAATAAAACAGAAATAAAAAAAGAATATGGCAACCAGGACTAAGATGATAGCAGTAGTAGTGAGGAGAGTGGGTAGTTTCCTGACATTCCAAATCCATGGTTAGGGATGTGGAGGTTCAGGGAAGTGTCTATAGGTTGCTTGTGTTCCCAACTTGAAAGACAACAGCTCCATTCACTGAAGTAGGAAACTCTGGAAATCCCCAGTGTTTACTCTGTGGCTGGAGTTGGAGGCAGAAAGAGTCTGATTTTGAAGTACCCAAGTGAAGTTATCAAGTTCATGAGCANTGTGGAAAGGAAGGACACACTTAAGATTTATCTAACAGAAGAAATGTTCAAATTTCTCTTTACCTTGCTCCTTCATCTATTCTTTTCAGTGCGAAGATTGTGACCTTTGACAGAAAAAAAGAAGAAAGATGAAAGTTTGACAGCTTGCTATTTTGTCTTTCCCCTCCTTCCTCCTCCTCCNTCTCTTCCTCCTCCTCCTTCTTCATCTGTTCACATTACACCATCTGGACCAAGCCTTTGGATTTGCCCTCTCCTTCTAACTTATTTCAAGTCGTATGTTTTAAAAGACCTCTTTAAAAGACCTAAAGGCCTCATTTCATGCTGTGTCTTAGTCCTTTTCTTACAGTTCATCTAGATCCATGGTTCTCAACTTGTGGGTTGCGACCCCTTTGATGGTCAAACAACCCTTTCACAGGGGTTGCCTAAGACCATCTGCATGTCAGATATTTACATTATATAACAGTAGCAAAATTACAGTTATGAAGCAGCAACAAAAATATTTTTATCGTTGGGGGTCACCACAACATGAGGAACTGTATTAAAGGGTAGCAACATTGGGAAGGTTGTGAACCACTGTCCTAGATGCTCACACTTACCCGTATTCTTCCTTGAGTCTGACTCCATCGGCTCTGTTTAGGACACATTTCCTTAGTCTTAGCAGTTCGGTACCCTCAGTGAACAGTCCTGTTTCCACAGCATTTCTCCTTTTGTCTNCAGCTAGACCCTGAGGTCATCATGATTAAGTTTTGTGGCCCTGTTTTCCTTCTCCAGTCATCTGCACTTTCATGTTATGTTATCAAAACCCAGTCTGGAGCCAGTGGTAGAGTACTCAAGGCCCTGAATTAAGTCCATACTACTGGGAGGAAGAAGGAAGGAAGGGAGAAAGGAAGGAAGGAAGGGAGGGAGGAAAGGAGGGAGGAAGGGAGGGAAGAACACAATGAAACACCACATAGATATTTATTTAGCTCTATTCACATCTCTCTAGTCCTTGAGTCTCCTTATTGGAGTCACTTTTTTTTCCCTTCACTTCTTCCTTTCTACCTTTTACAGGATAATTTACATATGGATAATTTATGTGGCAATAAGAATTAGATGACAATGATTCCGTTTTCATTCTTACAGAGTTT
>LZPO01027750.1:0-24094 GCA_001675575.1 Neotoma lepida | reverse complement strand
TACTCAACAAATTTACAACAGGTATCAATACTTCATTTCTTATGGATATACTGTATATGTGTTATCCATTCACTAGTTGGGTATTGGGGATGTTTTTCCTTTTGGCTTTTGTGAACATAGCACTATGAAAGCCTTTGTGTACAAATTTCTTTGTGGACATTTACTTTCATTTCTCCTGGAATATATCCAAGGATGTAACAACGATATCACATACTAACATTTGCTAAACATTTAAAGGTAAATCGATCGTTCTCATTAAAGGCATCAGTACTCATTAGTTCAGGAGAGAACTCTCAGATTTGGCATTATATGGTCCCAAGAACAAGAAAGGTGAAAGCGTCTGTACTCTGAAGTTCCAAGCAGGTAGGTCCAGACATTACAGAAAGACATTATCATCTATGAAGTTTACTCTGGAGANCTATATAATCAAGTTTAAAAAGTTCTCCTTCAAACCTCATGCTTTAAGTAAGTTAATGATTTCATCACGATCCACATTCATAGGTGTTCTGTGGTCCATGCAGCCCACAGGATATATAGGGTGGCATGCCTGCTTGCATTGCTCAGACCTGTTATCCGTGCCCGTTGACAACCCAGAAGTGCTCTTGCTGCTATGATTAGAGATTTTGACTGAGAAAGCTTAACATCAATAAATTTTTGTTCTGGTTAAAATTCATGAATAAGGCAATATCACTTCCACTTTTTTATAAATATGTGGGTGGGGGGAAGATTACTGTGCAGAGAATTGTAGCTGTTGTTATTTTACTCCTGGATCCCTAGGGTCTCTGTGTATTTGTCATGTGACTGTTCTATCCACTTGGTGTGTGAACACACTTACCTTCAAAATCAGGACCCGCATCCAGCTTTTCCTTGCCACAGAGATACAACCAGGCATCCTGTGGTTTGCAAATTGCAGGACTCAGTACCTCATGTGGACTTCTCTCTGACAGAATAAAATTACCCCCATATGTGCTGTAAGGTGAATCAATACCCCCAGAACTCACCAAAATAATGAAAGAGAGCCATGTCATTTTGCTAGGACAGTGACACACAAAGCAAGCGCCTATCCATCACAGCACTGCTCTCAATACTTAGACTGCGTTGTTCCCTAAGTGATAATCAGCCACGAGAAGATTTGATTTCAGCTTTGTGTGAATGAAGCTGGAAAGTTGCAAGTGGAGAGTTGTGAGCGTATCAGCGCAGCTCGCTCTCCCTCCACCCCCAAGCCCTGTGTTTACTGCCTGACTTGCACACTTTGCCTCAGCAAATCATAGGCAGAAGCTAGAGGCTCTCAGCTGCATATACCAAATCAAAGCTGACATGAATAATGAACTTAATTTTCCATAAGGATATTCTGTTTGGTGTTTCGGCTAATAAGGTAAGCTAATAAAAATTCTGAGCTAAGGATGGGAAGGAAATAGTTTCTTCGTGCTTGATTTCTGTGTTAATCTGTAGCTTTTCTTTTAACATACTGGAGCTAATTTCAAATTTTATGATGCCTGTGAATTTGGGGTGAAATTTTTGTAACNAGTTTCCCCACTGTGCTCTCTTGCAATGATTGCTTATGACACCAAAGGGTCCGAAGAGAAACAGCTTTTAATCAGAATGATGTTGTATATTTTTTTATCATCTGTGGTACAGAANGAGTTTAGTTAAGCAGGAAAATATTTAGATTCATCCATGATTGACTAAGTTATTTAAGCATCGACTGTTGATGTTTATCATAATATAATATAAATTGACAGTGAAATTTGCTCCCAGGAAAGCAGGCTATCTACATCACGTTGTTATCTGAATCATTTCAGTTCTAAGTCTGTGTTATTCTAGAAAAGGTAGTAATTTTCAGTTGCTAAAATTACTCCACGGCGATGGTTTAGGTGGATTTTATTTTGTGAGAGTCTNTTTTTAAAATAGGCACGTAGTGGTAATGTGAATTTCTCTGTAACTTTCTTGATTGTCCATGGCTGCAATGATGTCAGGACATAGTTGTCCCCACGTTCACAGGAGCAGAAGCTATCATATCTGAGACTTTTCTCACAACCTCGACTATAATGGCTCACAAACAAGAAGTGGGGAAATAGTCACTAGTTTGGCTTCACTTTGCAATTCTGCTTTTTTTTATTTTTTCCTTTTTAACACTGGGGGGTGGGCGTCTGGCTCTATTTGAATCTTCTCATGAATCCCTGAGACCAGCAAGGGTTTATCAGGATAGAGAAGAAATTGTGATCTAGTCTCTCAGGATGGCAAGGGTGGAAAACGTAACCAGAGTTTGTGTTTGTAGGCATTCTGGGATCGCACTGCTGTGTCATCTGAAAATCAAACTCGAGTCTCCCAAAGTAGGTGACCTCAAAAGGTATTAGAAGGTCTCCTCATAAACAGCCAGAGTACACGGGGAATTGTGGAGAAGTAGAAAGGAACCAATCCTCTCATCCCCCTGTCTCATCTTCCTGCTCTGGTTTTCTGCCTGGGAAGTGAACTGGGGGCTCCTAGGTTNTGTTCATTGAAACCTTCCCAACAACACAATGATTTTACAAACCAATCTCTCTCACTTCCCCACCATGGACTCTGGACTCCGTTGTCTCTGGAAGTATAAACAAGGTTCTAAGAGTGTGGACACAAGTGTTTATCTACCANTAGTAACTTAATACTACCTAAACTACCACCCAAGGCCCACCTACAAGTTCTAGGCACTTCTCTTGAGATACTGGTTTAGTAAGTAAGGGCATGGAATTTTAGTCTCTCAGAGTTCATCTTTTAGAGCAACACAACACATGTTAGCTACTCACATTGCACGGTTTTAAAATACATTCAGTTTCACAGACACTCAGTGTGTGGAGCCGTGTCAAAAGCACAAGGGCTGTGGCTTGTTTGGAGTTTGAAAAGCATTTCTTTCGATCCTCCTTTTCTGCGCATTCTTGCTCATATCTCGTCTCTCTACAGTTTCCTTGCCTATCCCAGGCACTGGGTTTACTTCTTTTTCCTAGTATTCCCCATTTCTGTTCTCTGAAGTGCTTCTAACTCAGAGCCCATAGATTGCCCCCTGTCAATCTGAAAGCTATGGGAAGTAGAAAACCACCCTGTGTAATCACTGAAGTGTGGCATTCACTTTCCTGCTGCTGGTGAAGTAAGACTTATATACCCCATGACTTTCTGTCCACAATTGTTTCCTGAAACCNGCTCAGTGATCAAAATAAGCAAGGCTAGTCAGCACCTCGCATATGACCTTTTCTCANCATAGTGACTATAGTATGTAAGAAATGGAAATTTCTGCCCTTTGAGGTATTTTTTTGGCCATGCCACATGGAAGCCATGTGTTATTTACACAGTTGAACATGAACTCTTTCAATATTGTAATAGAAAAAATGAGGAAAAGCAGTACCCCTGCATTCCTCACACACACACACACACACACACACACACACACACACACACAACCAGCAGCAGCTATCAGCTGAAGACAGTGGTGATCAGGTGGCACATGGGTACAGATGGTCCACCATCATAAAAAGTTCTTGGCACTGTGGCCAAGCAGCCTGACAGAAGGCAGCAACCAGATTTGTTCCAAATACACGTGAAACCCATTCTTGAGCACAATGAGAATCAACTACAGGGAGAACAAAGATGAGAGAGACTAAAATATGTCTAGACTTGGTTATTATTGTCAACATGGCCTCATTTATTTTCACAGACTATGGAACCCAAGGATACCAGGAGACAAAACCAAAGCCTATCAAATCCACAGCTACCGTTGATGCCCTCCATACAAACCTCTCTTACCCTCGGTATCCGACCTCTGTTTTATTTATTGCTTTTTGATGTGTAAAAGAACGGGTTGCAGTATGAGATGTTCATACACAGATACCATTGTGTATCACTCTCATTCATGCGCCAGCCTCTCTTGATCGTCCCCACCTCCATCTTGCTGGCTTCTTTCCTCTCCATGCCCCTCTTTTTCAATCCAGATTATGAAACATCTCTGACACCTCCCACTCTTTCCCTTATTCTCACGCCATGTCTCCATGGCACTTATAAGAATGGAATGAATGAGTGAGTGAATGAATGAATGAGTGAATGAGGAGAAAAACCACCCAACTCTGGACAACTTACTTGTCTACTTCTCTCCATTCTTCTGCCACTATCCTAGTAGCCTAGTTCAATCTCTGTCAGGCCGAGGTTGTTGAGGGTGGAGGGATGGGAGATCTTCCTGTCAGATTTTCCTCCATCTACTCCGCTCTGGAAACTAGAACCAAATGATCTTTCTGAAACACATGCGGAATCATGAAACATTCTGCTGAAAAGTCATTCAGTGAATCAGACATGGTGGCAAATATCCCAAAACTCCAGCAGTGAGAGGCCATGACAGGATGAGTTCAAGGCCACCCTAGTCACACAGCAGGCTTGAGGCCTGCTTGAGCAACATAGTGAGGCTCTCGCACATGCATGCATGCACACTCTCTCTGTGTGTCACACACACACACACACCACACCACACCACACACCACATACAAGTCATTGAATGGTTCCTCTTTACCTCCACTATCAAACTGAGATTCCTTAATATGACTTAGGACATGACTGGGACACATTTCCTTTTCCTGCATTTCCTTCCTCTTCCATGTCCACTCAGCACTTCCACCTTCATGGTCTGTTTCCTTTGCTTGCAGACATCACATATTCTCACCTGGGACCTTTGCACAAGCTGCTTCCTCATTGGTTCTTTTCTCCATCCTCCTCATTCCCTGTTTCACATTGACCCCTTTCTCAAACTTCTAGTCTCCTACAAGGTGTCATTTCCTCTGGGAAGCCCTTCCCTGATGACCCAGATTGGTATCAGGTGCTGTGTTAGTTATACTCCTCATTGTTGTGGCAAAGTTCCTGACAGAAGACCAGTCAAGGAAAAGTTTATCTTGTTTTTTTGTGGCAGGGAAGACACGGCAGCAGGCGTGAGAGTCTACTGGCCACATTGCATCCGCAGTCGGGAAGCGGAGTAACAAATGCCAGTGCCCAACTCACTTTCTCCTTTTTATTCAGTCCAAGCCCCCAGCCTGCAGGATGCCACCCACATTTAGGGTAGGTTTCACCCTTCAGTTAAGCCTGGCTAGAAACATAAACACATTGGATGACTCCATTTCCAGTCCTGTGGACAATGAAGATGAACCACCACAGATACCCTATTCCATTGTGTCTTCATAACGTCCATCACTTCTTTGCCATGAACTTTCTGTTGCATGTGGAATTGCTCATCTCATGGCTGGCTCTTCCTTTAGCCTAATGGTTCCATGAAAGCTGGTGCCTAGTCTCATTCATACCTGTGGCCCAGGATCCAGCACAATGCCCCACATACAGTAAAGTCTATCTAAATACATGACATCTAGCTACAGTGCTAAACGAGGTGGCCTGTGGTCTTCTGGGGCTGCAGAAACAGGATGTTATTCATCCCTGGAAAGATTAAGCCAGATTGGTTCTTCTGTCCATTCTGTAAATGAGGGGACTGCCATTTATGACATTGTTATTAAAGAATTGGCCCTTTAGTGTGATGGAGTCCAAAGACTGACTCTTTCCCTTCATCCTGTGATCCACTGCCTTCTTAGAATAAGAGAAAGGGGCTTATTCTTAATGTATTGTGGTCATAGAAAAAACCCTAAATTTTTTACTAACTACCAATGCTCCTTTGCTTTCTGACATCCAGCAGTCTGCCCTGCCCTGGGTCGAGCTCCCCCTTACTGTTGGTCGGGAAATCCTTTGCTGTGTGCTGTGGCTTTCTTTGTTCTCATGCTTTCTCCTTCAGGCCCTCCGTCTACAGGAACTTTCATCCTTCCTTGCTTTCCGTACAGACGAAGCAGCTAAGCTCTACCTTTCTGCTTTATTTCCATTGTCCTATTGTGCAGGGATCATTTTACAGGTCTTGCCCTGCGATTACTCTTTCCGTAGCCCTTTTGCCAAAACTCAGTCAGTCCCCAGTGTTTTTCAGCCCTAGCCTGATGTTAGCCTAACCAGGGAGCTTCTACTACTCTTTATAGGAGAAGCANGGGGTTGCTTGTTACCACCTAGTCACCTAATTGGCAGAGTTCTCTATGGAAGAAACATTTAGGAGTGCAGGTCAGGGAGTGAAATGTACAATTTCTAAGAAATTTTCCATTTTGTGTTGACCATGATAATCTTTGGAGTCCCTGCTGTGCAAATCAACACACATGTGCATAGTCATAGAACGTGAAAGAGTGCGGAGTGTGAGTAAAAGCTTTGGGGGCACAACTGTCTTGAAACTCTCTATGTGCACTGACCAAGCTATTTAACATTTCTGTGCTCCAATCTCCTTATCAATGGAAATGATGCTGGTGTCTACATCATAAGTGATAGCCAGTGCAGAATAGTCAAATGATGTGGCTACACTAAGTATAGGAACGACAGTCAATGTGGCCATATCATGATCTTAGGAGAGTGTGTTTGTTCTCTTCCTGGTAAATAGGACTTTGCAAATGTGATTATATTAAGTATCTTCATGGGGATATTATCCTAATCTATCTGAGTGGTAGACCCTAAATACATACATTCCTAAGTGGCCTTGTAGAGAGACTTTTGACCACAGAAGTCCATTTGACTCAGGAAGCACAAAGAGATTTAAAGATGCCACACTCTTGGATTTGAAGAGAGAGCCAAGGAATGCCGCTTTAGATGGTTAAAAAGGCAAGGAAGGACACTCAGCCCTGCTGGTATGGGCCTTTCAGCTTATAAACCTGTCTTGACTTCTGACCTACAGAACTGTGAGAGAATAAATGTGAGTTGTTTGCTAGTTGATGGGCTTATGGTGACATGATACAGTGGCAGAGAAAACTGATAGAGCTGCTGGCATTTTGAGAAATGAAAGATGACTCTCCAAATGAGCTGATAAGGGGAAATAGAACATTAGTGTAAGATAGATGATACTACAGAAGTGGTGGCTTGAGGTGTAGAGGACCTCTAGACAGCCATGGATCGCTGTACCTCAGCTAGAGGAAATCCATTGGAGGGTAAGGCCATTCGTGGAGCTCTTGAACAATAGCATGAGGAAATTCTCCTGGAGAAGAGCAACCATGAGTAGTAGATGAGGGTAGGGTCACAGCCTGATGTGGCTTAGGAAATGGTGACATGTCCTGTTCTATTCAGGGAAAGAAAATGTTTTGTCTGGGGAAATTTCTCTAGGCAACAATCAGGAATCTTAGAAAAGAGGACCTATTGCCAGGCAGTGGTGGTGCAGACCTTTAATCCCAGCACTTATGAGGCACAGGCAGGTGGATCTCTGTGAGTTCAAAGCCAGCCTGGTCTACAGAGTGAGTTCTAGGACAGCCAGGGCTACACAGAGAAACCCTGTCTCAAAACAAAAATGAAAAGAAAAGAAAAGAAAAGAGAGAATCTATGTCCAAGAAACACACAAACAACAGCAAACAAGAAAAATAGCCATTTTCTATTGTTCACAGTGCCTCATTAGGATAGGAAGACAGCTCAAGGAATGAAGGCCTTAAAAACACCTTTTAGGTCTTTTAACCAAGTCAAGATTATTGTTAGCACAAGTCTGAATAATTTTCATGTAATCTAGCAGTACTACTGAGACATCCAAGGTCTGAAGTGAACTTTGTTTTCTGTGAGCTCTCCGTATATCATACTCAGTTTGCATATTGTGCTGGGAAAACACACCTGTTCTTGTCTCTACATGCAGCCTTTCTTCTCCTTCTACCTAGCTGACAACATCTTCCCCATCTTTCAAGTCTCAAGTCAAGGAAGTCCTTGAACTAGTTACTGTGTCATACTATAAATATGATTTGATTATTTTTACCAATTTACTGTACATGGCGGACTGTGGTTCCTTCTTTCTGCAGTAATTCCACTTCTTTCAATGGACAGAAAGACTCCTGAGAATAAATATCAGACCATGAACACTGTCTTCTGCTCCCACCCTCCTTGGCATACGGGAGGGACTCTATACATGTGGATGAATGCATGGATGCACCGATTCACTTATTTGTATCCTGTAGTCACAGTTGTCACTGGATGAAGAAAATAACAATGTTCACAGAACCTCCACAAGTGTCTAAAGAAAACAAGTCCTTCTATCAACCTAACCTACTAAGAACATAATATGACAAAAGAAACAGAAGTTTTACAATATTTTTTAGAAAACATAAATTTGCCATGTTCAATTCAAAATTGATGAGTAGGTGCCCCCATTTTTACGTTATTAAAACAATAAACAATATGGAAATGCCATGCCTCATTAATAAGAACACTGTTTAGTGTTTGCCTTTATCCCAGTCTATGGCTTTCATAGGCCAGAGTTTGGTCCTAAAAACACTCAAAGTGAAAATGAAATTATCAGTTATTTCTAGTGTTTTTATAACTCAAAACTTTTTAAAGCTTTGTTTATGAAAATGAGGGTACATTTTGTATAAATTATAGGCACAGGTGTATCCATCACTTGCCAAGATTAATATACTCATACCTGAGTTGTGAACAAGTAGGACTAGACATGGTGCTAAGAGGGAGAAAACAGCTAAGAATCTTCACATCTTCAAGTGAAAATTAATTTTAAACAAATAAGTCAATTAAACGTATGTTTATAGGAAATAAACAGTCTAGATTATTGAAGAGGGAGATCTAATTCATTACAATGCACGTTTAAACATAAGAGAAGAAAATAACATTTGGTTGGATTTCGAAACCCTGTTATATCATAACACCCCAAATTGGAAAGAACGATGGAAACACATCTTGGAAGCCTGTTCCACACCCTTGGCTCCACAGCACAAAATCCCTGCACCGTTTTATTCCCAAATTTTTTCACATCTAACAGCTGGATCTAATGAGAGGCAGCTACCTCTTGCCTTTGTGTTAGAAATGGCTTTGTTTCTTCCCCTCATTCTGAGTCCTCCCGTAGCCCTGGGGACTCAAGGGCCTGCTAGGTTGTTCATCATTAGTATTTATCACTTTTACAAAATACCACAGGGTGCTCAGAAGTAGACCATGCTATTGAAAAGAGAACACAAAATCCCTGCTCTGAGTGGGGACCGCAAGACCATTAAAAGCATTTGCAGAATCCGAGAAAAGGAAAACAGAAGTGGTGAAACAATGTTTCAGGCGGGGGGCCACTTAAGCCGCCTTTGTGAGGTAAATTCTAGAGGGCCTTGAAAAATGAACTATAGAGGACTCTCTTCCCTTAACCTGGCCACTCACTGGGATGGCCTCAGGTCACCAGTTCCCCTTGAGAAGGAGCAGGTGGCAAATCTGATTTGAACAAGCTAAGTATTCAAGTCATAGACCAGGAGGATGAACAGTTCACTTCCTCCTCAGTGGGCCCATCCATCACCTGTAGTGTGAGTGACAGCTCCTGGGGTAAAGTGCACACTTGACGAAGCAAGATGGACCTAACCCTGTCGGGCTTTGATGAGTACTCAGAAAACACTGATAAAACCGGAGATAAAAACATTGCCCAGTGAAGACCACATCAGGTTCCTCGCACAGACCTGATTTCCTCCTTCATATCACCAAGTAAATGCAATTTCCTCATAAAGCATATCTTTTTAATAAATAAAATCAGGAAGATGCCAAGATCGGTGTGTTACGCTCGGTGAGAGAGAAGTGCTTTGGGTTTCACTTCCTCCTGGTCCTATCCCCTGCCATCAGCAGTGCTGCTGGATCGGAACCACAATTTCATTATTTCAGGTTCCTTCCAGTTTGGTATTTCTGATGACAAAGTACCTTAAGTTCAACCTATTTTAATTCTTGTCCCAGTTGTCTATGGAATTGTGCGACCACAGGCTTAGGATCAATATTAATCATACCAATCACCTTTGGGAGATTGATGCAAATGTTGATACACAGATCTGTAAAATATACTCAATGTCACCTGTATATTCAGTTACGACTGACCATACTTACCATAGAGCAGACACTCGGTAAGTAGTTGATAAATTGATGGGTGGAAAGTCAGTAACGAGGAGGATGACAGAAGAAGAAAATTCTCCATATATTATTAGTGGATTTTCATTGCATCAATTATAGTCACCAAGTAGTAATATTCAGTTGGCATGCCCTTGTACAGCCAGTGAATGCTACTGGTTCCTTTATTGTTGGGAGGAAGACTGTTTTCTATGGAGCCTTCATTTCATAACAATTTGCCACTCTTACATAATAGAAATGATAAGTGTGGCGTGAGCGCTCTGCTCCTTTCTCCTATGGGTATTTTTTAAAGCACCCACAAATGTCATGCTATCTATTTTTAAGTAGGGTGCTGCTGGATAAACAGCTGAATCGTCTGAACCCAATAGGGAAATTCAAAGTTTAAATAAGCTGTTTTATCTCATTGAAAATAAGTGGCACAGACTGCCATGGAGCATATGGGTTCCTGCATTCAGTCACATGTAAATGTTCTTCACTTTGGGTATAAAATTCTAGCTGAAGAAGTTGGGAGGCAAAGTATAGTCTACAATGTTGATTCTCTGAAGCAAATAATTTCTCACTCTCCACCTCACGATCCTCGGTTTCCTGCGAAAACCCAACCTTTCCTTAGGTCTTTGAACCTAATGGAGTTTTTAACCTTTGGGTTGAGACGATGTAAACACAACGTGAATGCTAAGTCCACAGACACACAGGAATTGTAGGTTGAGAGTTTTTCCACATAACTCATATTTTTAATGAAAGTTGCACGTGCTAATTGTGGAAAAGAACAAATAGGAGAGAATACTATAGAGTTAGAAGTTAAGAGCCTTCCACCTGTGCGCATTTCTCTATGTCACCAGTAGCATTTCCTCTGGCTGGCTTCTATATGTGTGGTTGAGTTCATTCATATATGTGTGTACATATATGTATATATATATATATATATATACATGTATGTGTGTGTGTGTGCCTAAGTATGTGTCCACAAGTATATAAACATAGCCTGCTGTGCCCATTTCTGTTGTAGTATGTGGCTTCAAGGCTGACCACTTCGTATTGGATAACTAATCAGGAGTCTAATCTCTGGGAGAAGCTGATTCTCCCTCTCAGTAGTCCTTAGCTGCCTGTAATTCTTCATCTAGGGCTGGCCCCATGAGATTTTCTCCTTTCAGGAAAAACATGTGACCATGTGTTGTGATCCTGTGTGTGTTACCTCTGCACTCCGTTATTATAAATGGTAGGGGGGTTCTCCAGGAGGCCAGTGATTTAGTTTTGCCTGATTCTGTGTTCCCATTACCTGGATGTATGCTCAGCACACGGTAAATGGGCACTAAGCATTTGTGAAGTGAATGAGCGCTACCATACAATGAAGAGTTCATAACTTGAAAAGAAGTGAGGTGGATTGAAACATGCCATCATGCGATTTTGGTGAGTTTATGCTATTGAGTGAGAAAGGCCAGAGGCTGGGCATATTTAATGTACAGTTATTAAATATATTATTTAAATATTATTATTAAAATATTTATTAAAATAGAAAATAATGTGTGTCTGAGAACAGACATTTGTGTTTAAGCACTTCCATGTTTATCTATGTCATATACACATATCTATGCCAATATTTGAATAGATATGTAATAGTGATAAAGAAAAAGAGGCCATGAGCTTGAGAGTGGACCAACCTGGTAGGGGTTAGAGGAAGAACATGTGGGAAGGACTGGAGTGGGGAGACGGAAAGGAGAAAGTTACATAACAATATTTCAGTTAACAATATTTTTAAAATTTTTAATATTTTTAAATTGTTTTTAAATTAGAAAACAAAAGCAGTGCTGTGACAGATCGTCTTAAAATAAATCTTTATGCCTCTTAATCAGCTAGACAAATTGCAGAAATTGTTTTTATAAATACAGCCTTTCTATCAATTCTTTTGGGGTGCGTGTGTGTGTGTGTGTGTGTGTGTGTGTGTGTGTGTTGTCATCAACTCCTTTAGAAATGGATTGTTTTACATTGCTACTTGAGTCCATGCAACAATAAAATGCTAGCACTAAGGCATGCTATCTTTTGTGGTCTATGTCTTTTTTAAGATTAACAAATGCATTGCAATTACATCTGGACTAAGTCCTCCTAGAAGAGCCTGTGAGAATATTCCACACAAGAATCAGGTCATGTGTCCCAGTTTCCATCAACTCTGATTGATCACATGTGCTACAATCTTACTGTTTAAATACTTCTTGATATTCAGCTACCACCCACACAAAATTTGTATTTCTACTTTTGGTTACCATGTAAGAACAAAAGAAAATGTGGTTTTGTAAACACAAGACAAATTTATCCCTTCATTCATAGAAAATTTTGACTCCAATGTATTTAGAGTCAAATATATTGACAAGAAAATCAGCTGCTGCAAAAAAAAAATCAGTTTTCTCTAATGAAGTCTTACTGGGTATACAAACCACATTNAAGGGCAGGCCCTATGCCCAGCAGCAGATAGCCAACATGGAACGAACTCAATGGTATTTGAGTAGACTTTTTGTCCCATATTGTTTTATTTGGACATNTTTTTTTCTTACTGGCCTTTTACTCATATATTATGGTTTCAGATTTTGTGTTTATGTGTGTGTGTGTGTGTGTGTGTGTGTGTGTTTCTTGTGAATTATTTTTCACTTTTTATATTGTGTGAGAAAATAATTTTCAGTTAAAAATATATTTTTTTAAAGAAAATCAACTGCCATTGGTCAGCCCCTGCTGTCCCTGTGGACAGAAACTGCCCCCACTGCCTGCCCCTCACACCTGGCAACAGCCTCCATTATGCAGAGTTTCAGACCTCTTAGAGTCATACTGAGAAATTTGTCTAGCTTGTATAGAAACTAGGAAATTACATGGCTTTTTTGTTTTTGTATTGTTTAGGAAATAGCTCCTTCTCTGAAGAGAGAAATGTTTCCTGTGGACATTCCTGTGCCTGGGGGTCAAATTGGGGGCCTCAGACGTGCAATGTTGTTGTTTGTTTTTTTTTAACTCCTTTGGGGGGCCTGCCACCCAGCTTCCAGATAAATCACACATGGAGGCTTATTCTTAATTATAAATGCCTGGCCAGGCTTGTTTCTTGCCAGCTTTTCTTAAATTATCCCATCTACCTTTTGCCTTTGGCCTTTTCCTGTTCTCTTACTTCTGTAAATCTTACTCTTACCCTGTGGCTTGCTGTGTAGCTAGATGGCTGGCCCCTGATGTCCTCCTCCTTCTCTGGCTCCTAGATCTCCTCTTCCTAGATTTCTCCTTCTATATATTCTCTCTGCCTGCCAGCCCTGACTATCCTTTTTCCTGCCTCACTATTGGCCATTCAGTGCTTTATTAGAACATCAGGTGTGTTAAACAGGCACAGAGACACAGCTTCACAGAGTTAAACAAATGCAACATAAACAAAAGTAACACATTTTAAAATAATATTCCCCAACAATGCAAAGCACATGTTCTACCACTGAGCTGTACTCCTAGTCCCTCAAATGAATTTTTCTGGTTATTTATCTAATTCTCACCCAGAAATGATTTTTTTCAATATTATAGGATGTCATAAATGGAATTTAACTTAATGCTTTTGTGTTAATCCATAGACTTTTACTCTAAACAAACGCTTGGTAACATGAGTAGGAAGTTAAGTGCCCACTCATCTCTGCAGTGAAGCATATGAACTGCAGACAGCCAGCACCACTACTGGGAGGTGGCAGGGTATCTGAGGCACTCTCATAGGGCCAGTGTGACCTATTAGCAAAAGATAAAGGAAAAAAAACACAAAGCCTCTCTCATACAAAGTGCACCTGCAGTATTGCTCTCTGTAGGTAGTTCAGTTCCAAAGTGGGAAAAGCATCACTGTTCGGTACAAAGTGTGCTGTGGATTCATGGGCGGTTGTGGGGGGATACACTGGATTTTTAAAGAGAGAAGTAATAATAGTGTGTGTGTGTGTGTGTATGTGTGTGTGTGTGTGTGTGTGTGTGCGTGCGCGTGCGCGCGTGCGATTAGCAAGGCTCCTGTTAGTCTTACATCCAAAGATAATCATTTATAAACATAAATAGGCCCTTTTCCCTCTCATAATTTTTGCCATCAAAATGTTGACACGGGGGATGGCTAGGTTGCTCCGGCAGTGAAGTGCCTGCGGTAACAAGTATGAGAGGCTGGGTTCAGGTTGCCAGCATCCTCGGAAAAATCCAAACATACTGACACGTATTTATAATCCTAGCAATGAGAAGACAGAAACAGGAGGGTAGCTGGAGCTTGCTAGCCAGCTAGACTTACCCAGTCAGAATAGGTAAGTTCCAGGTTCACTGAGAGATCCTGTCTCAGAAAAAGTAAGCTGGAGAGCAATAAAGGAGACATCTGACATCAACCTCCAACCTACACACACACATACACATGCACACGCACTCACGTGAACACATGCATCTGTCACAGGCACATACACACAGTTCTTTAAACTGATGGCATGCTCAAGGTTTATGGAATCAAATGGAAGACACATGCCTGTTTTTACAAGCCATCATACTTGCCTCTATAACTCCATTTTGTTTACCCTAATACCTTGGGAAATACAGATACAAGCAGAGGCATGACACAAATTCTGTGATCCTAGCATTGGGTTTGGTCAAAAGTCTTCTTCTTAACACATTCTTCTCCTAGATCATTGAAAGTATTAATATGTATTCATTGATTTTTTTCCCCTTTGTAGAGTTTAGTAGATAGATAACTCATTGATATGTGGTGTGGCTAAGTGGAAAACTCATTGGCCCAAAAGGACTATGAAGTCTGACTAAATCCTACTACTTATCATCCATGTCAACTTTAATTACATTCTGTACATCAGCACCTTCATGTGTAGTTGATGGGCTTTGCCATGGAATGGTGTGAAGAGAAGTGAAGAAAAGCAGCAAAGTTCGTCAGACTAAGTGACACACCCAAGCTCCTAACAGCAAGCGTCCCGGAATCTTCATAAAGCGAGCAATCCCATATTCAGTTTCTCCAGTCCTTCTTGGAAACCACTTGGGCAGAAATATGTCTTAGGGTCCATGATAAATAAAATGTACTTTGGAATAGGCTGGGTGAGATGACAGTTTTTATTTTTCCTCATTGATCCTGTCCAGATCCAGTCATAGGGCTCCCTTGAGCTGGCATTCAGTTGGCCCTGTTGTGAGATGTAGCTTTGGATGCCTGAAGGTCTCCATGGAAACACCCTTGTGCAATTCCTTGGATGCTTCCAAAGCCTTTCTTCTAAACACTGGCTATGGATCTCCTATCTGCCTTCCTACCTTTATATACATAATCTGCAGAGGTCCCCTCTATGCTTTGGATGCCAGGTTTCTTCCCTATCATTGATGGGGGAGAATCCAGGATTAAAAATTCCTATATTTGACTTCTCAGTTGATTAATAAATCAGTTCTAACCCAGCTGAGGTAGTTAAGCACTTCATGAACACTTTTATTTCACTTTGTGGTCCACTCACCTTGGAATGGGGATTATAGGTATGAATGGCCATGTCTGTGAGACCAACAATATCATCTCTCCTTTCAAGCTGCTTATAGGTTGGTAGGTGAAGCAGACTTCTAAGCAAAAGGTTTTTTAAAAATGCAATAAGTATTTTATAAGCAGTGATTCGAGTTCTTAAAGTAAATATTGATTTCTGTAGATTATCTCTGTATTTCTNTTTATTAAGGTGTGGCATTATGAATTACTAGTCTTTTAGAAACTAGGTTTTAAAGGAAAGATTGGCCTCTCAGATTCCTATTTACATCATCTAGCATGATGCTTCTGTTAACTTCAAGCCTTCCTGTTTATTTGTCAACAAGAAATGAAGAGAAACTGTTACTGAATTTGACTGGTCAGACAGTCCGCCAGGTGCTGGGTGCAAAGGAGAACACAGAGCTTTGATGTTGGAGAGATTTTGTGGCCTAAGAGAAGCTAGGTGGGGGCTTCGTATTTACGTGTAGACTTCTAACCCAAGTGATAACTTCTCCACAAAATGGACAGAGCACATAAAACTCACAACCAAAGTGAACCTGAACATCTGTAAGCAATCGATGACTCTACCTGACTCCAGAGGCTTCCCTTTGCCCCAGAAGCTGCTGCCTGTGTCCCGACCTGTGGTGATTTCCGCATGGCCACCTGGCTAGGCTAGATTACCCAGCCATTGAATCAAACCCTAATGTGGGTGTTGCTGTGTTAGAAACTTTAGAGATAGATAAAATTAGCCATTAGTTAACCTTACATAAATGTAACTCTCCGCCCTAATACGGATGGTAAGCCACATCTAATCAATAGAAAGACCTTAAGGGCAAAACTGAGGTTTTCCTGGGAAGACTGTCCTAATATGGCAGTGTCACTCTTACCTGAGCTTCCAGGTGACCTCTGTGTGGGATTAAGACTTGCCATTGCCACAGTCGTGCACACCAGTGTCTTAAAACAAATGTGAAGTTCTCTTCTGTTCTTCTGCCTGACCAGTCTGCCGTCCCCTACACCCAAGCCTCTGGAGAATCCCCCAAATCTACCAGTCTCTCAGAGTCTTGAATTTATTGTGTATTCCATCATTCTGTTATGGATAAGCTCTATCATGAATTAAATAGGATTTAGGGACTTCCACTACATGAAGGTCAACTATCAACCCCTTACTGCATGATTGCCACATGAAAATACCTTCTGCATCAAGCCCGTGCTGCCCCCAAAACACTCTACAAGCTTTCGTTTGGTGGACGTGTCTCTGTTGTCCTATTTAATAAGCAAATTCTGCATGTTTAGTATGTTCTAAATTATTTTATATTTATGTTATCTTTATCCTTACAGTCATATCCCTGTAAGTCTCCATCTTCTCATTTTATATTTAAAAGCCTGAAGTTAGAGGGAGGCCATGTAAGTAAACCAAAAATCACAAGTTTGGTGGCCAGATTTGTGCCCAGGTTGACCTGATTCCAAAAATCTGCACTTTGTTGTAGCATATTCCTTCCCAGTAGTGATAAGCTGCATGAGGAAGAATTATATGGTAGCAAGACATTCCATATCCTTCATGTCTCTTTGTAGGTGGTCTGTATGAAGCATTTCATTTCTGTTCACACTTATTGAGAACTTACTACATGCCAGGCTTTTGTGGTAAAGCTTCATTGAGTGGCATATGCAGGTTAAATCACACATCACTTCTAATCAGATGTTTTAGGATTCTAAGACATAGTGGTACTCATCATTTTTCTCCAGACCATTTGTTTCAAATTATAGATAATTGGTAGGAGCTTTTCCTCTTGTTCTTAAGGGTGACAGACATTTCATCTTGACATGAAGCACCATGAAAATTACAATATTAAAAATAAGATTGTTCTAAAATATTGAGATCTCTTCTTTTAGATTATAGGATGGTTAAGGGGAGCTTGGTTTGAATTTTATATTTTTTTAAACTTTATTGCACTGATTTGTGGTGGGAATGCACCACAGCATGCATGTGGAAATTGGAAGATAATGTTCAGGATCCGGTTCTCTCCTTCCACTGTGTGGGTCTCAGGGATTGGACTCAGGTTGTCAGGCTTGGTGACAAGTGCCTTTATCCTGAGCCATCCCGCTAGCTCTTAAATTTTTTTCAACACCACTGGCCAGACTCAAAAATGTTAATATGCAAGAATATGCAGAGGCATGCAGCTGGTTCTGCATGTCTTCTCCAGCTGGTTCTGCATGCCTTCTCTGGCTTTGTGTGTAGTAGTAACCATATTGGTGGATGTCACCCAGAGGGTGGTCTTCACCAGCTCGTCCAGGAGCTAGTCAAAAAGACTCAAATCATCTCTAGACAAAGAGCTTTGACGGAACGGTTTTCCACACAGGGTACAATCAACAAAGTAAAGGCAACAAAAATCTATAGCGCTCCATTCAAGAAACATGATTTTAGGGTCTCAAAACTATTCATTCAACAAGTACGCGGTAGGCATTGATTTTGCAGAAGGTTCACTGGGAAAAGCAAAGATGAATAACATTGTCTTTCTGATTAATTATGAATGTGGCCAAGCCCCTACCAGATGCTGTGAAAAGCTGTTCTTCAATACTGTGCTCATGATGAATTAGCAGTTAGTGAAATCAATTTAGTGGGTCAGGAACAACATTATTTTTAATTAAGTAGAATACAATAGAAGAGAATAGAAAAGAAGATAGAGTTTGTGGGGAGCCAGAAGGTTAAGTTTTTCTTCTTCCTTTCATGTGTGTAGGGGCACTGGGTTTCCAAAGTAAAAATGCACTCCTTATTGTGGAAAATAGTCAAAGAGTTTGAAGAGAGAAAAAGAAGAAAACAAAAGCAATGCTCTCGAGTTTACTTCCCGCTGAGAAAAGAAAGCTAATTAATGGCGAGTCTTTTGTATAAAGCAGAGAGTGACTAAGAGGGGAGATGGCTGTTGCTAGTCTAGTGTCCCTGGAGATTAAGGCTGTGGGGAGGGTGCAGCAGGTCATCCTCCCCTTTCCAAATCCTTCCTTTGCTCAGCTTCCAGGGCTGCACACCTTGCTGTCCTCACACCACCATTCTTGCCGCTTCTTGGTTCCTTCTTCCTCCAAAGATGGAAGGAAAGCTGAGTTCTTCACAGCTTTTGGGCCACTTCTCTTCCAACACTCGTTCCTTAGAGGCATCACTCATTCTCAGATGTGTAAGTGCTGTGTACATGTCCACATGGGTTTTCCAGCCCAGATTGCTGGCCTAACATGTTTATATGCCCAACTCCCTCCTCAACACCTCTTCTTGGATGTCTCCCAAGCGTCGCAAAGTCAGCACATGCCAAGCACACACTTCTGTTTTATGTTTGTGTGTATCCACTGTACATGCTGCTGTGGTTCATTAAGAAAGTTTTTCTCAAGAATATGATGTGTCTTGACCATAGTTACCCCCATGCTCTTCTGTCTCCTTTCTCCCACACTTTCCCACTGGTCTATCCCCTTATGCCAGACTTCCTTTTGCATATATATATATATATATATATATATATGGAATATATATTTGCATAGAGAGAGTTTTATGTTTGATATACAGTATAAAATCTGCAAATGAAAGAAAACATGAAATATTTTTCTTTCTGAATCTTGCTCTTTTACTTAATATGTTGATCTTTACTTGGTCTATTTTTCTAGCAAACAACATAGTTTCACTCTTCTTCATGGCTGAATAAAACTCCACTGTGTAAATGTACTACTTTCTTTGTATCCACTCATCTGGTGGACACCTAGGCTGATGCTGTAATGTGGGTTTTGTGAGTAGTGTACCACGGTGAATATGACTGTTCAGCTGTCCCTGCACTGTGTATGTTGACTTAGAGTCCAGACTGAATCTTCCACCCCTAATCTGCTCCTCTGGGGCTTCTTCATTTCAGCCAATGGTAATTCAGTCCTTCTAGTAGATCAAGCCATCCGTGCCTCCTTTCTTCCAGTCTGCACACCCAATTCATCATTAAGAAGTCCATCCTCTTCTCTCTCCACCACAGCCTCCTGGCTCTTCACCAGGATTCTTATATGAACTGTATTTCTGATTCTACTTGTGTCCCTTTAGCCATTCCCAAATGGACAACCTAAAGGAGTTTTAAACTAGAGCATGTCTGTCTCTATTCAAAACCCCATCCTTTACAACAGCCTGGTAAAATACTGATAAAAATAGCCATTTAGCAGACCATCTGTGCATGTACCTGTTATAGATATCTTGCTGCCTGAAGGAAGTGTGATGAAATAGAACAAAGTTCAAATCCTCAAGAGATACTGTCACTGTGTGATAATTTTTGTATCACTTATGTGCATAAAGATACCAAAATATGACTTTATCCTGTATAGATACCAAGAACTAGATTCATGCAGTTTCATGGTGTTTCATTGATAGAGAATGAATAGATTCAGAAAGCGAAAATTCCACCATGGTCCATTTAAATGCAGTGTACTTTTAGGTGCTGTGACTGTTACTTGGGGGAAGAACAATAAAAGCATCAAGATAGCAGTCATAGTAACCAATGGTTGATGATGAAATGCAAGAATGCACATCTTTGTAAATATGTTGAATTTTCCTTCATTCGCTTGTCTGTAATGCCAAAAAGTTAAGTCAAAAATTGATAAATATAATTAGTTATAGGTTCATTTGAGAAACAGTATTTTGAAATTAATAATAAATGCTCTAAAAGAGAAATATTTTCTGAAATTTATTTCAGAATCTATGTTTAACTACTAGTGTATGAGATGAGTAACTGAATAGTTTATGGACTGAACTCGTACCATTTTAACAAGATTATCAGACTTTCTGTTCTAAGGGAAAACATCTATATTCATAAGCATTTTAAAATAACTGTACTATTTGTTCATCCCATGCTTATCAGGCTTCATGTTCCAAAGAAATAGAATCACCACCCTACAAATTAGACACATAGTGAGCGAGTTTGTAACACTGACAGCTGATGGGCTGGCTGAGTGATTTGTGAGATTTTAGCAAACAGCACAGTTCGGTTTTGGTGAATGACATGTCTGTGTCTGGGTTTCTACAGAAACCCAGCAGGAAGACTTCTGACCCAGGTCCGTCTCTGCTTCTGAACACCCAGTCCAGAATTCTAGCTTTCCTCAGATAACTCTAGTTTGGAATGGGGAACTCTACTTAAAACCCACACATGATGTGATGGACAGACACAGCCCACCCCTGACTGTAGCAGTGATGGAAAAAACACAATGCTCAGGCGAGCCATTCCGAGCCAATGGCTATGCCTTCAATATGCCCAAAAGTAAACAGCTTCATGAAAACCACTGGCTCCAAATTATCCTCTTCTGTAGCCAGTGGAAACAAGTTTATCTGCCACAGACAAACCCTGGGGCTGTCGATTTTGAACTCTTTTAAAATGTTTTGGATTTTCCTTGCATTTCATTAAATCTTACGGCTAATTATAACTGTTGGGTGGGATGCATTCTGTCTGTTACTTCAAGCTCTTTGGTTCTTCCAAGCATCTAATAGTCATTATTTGTCAAATTTTTCAAAATTAAAAAAATACATGTCAACATATGTCCTGAAAATTTAATTCTTGAATCTCACGATTAATGAAGAGTTGTTGAAGTGAAGGTCAGAATCTTATTTAGACAGGATGGTGTGGTAGAAGGAGAATAGAAATCTGACTGTTATATATAATGTTTATTTTAAGTCCCCTGATACCATGAAGTCTGGATGTTCTAAGTTTTGCAATGAGATTTGATAGCAACATAGGTTTGACAGTATGTTAGAAAATGCTTATATATTTGTGATTATAAAATGGCTACCATCAGGACCTAAGTCTACCTGCTTCCCTATTGCATTACTCAATCAAAGAGAAAATATTTTTGCCCAGCATTCCAAGCATTGAACAGGCTTAGATCATGCACACAGCCCTGCAGCAGTGCAATAAAGAAAAGAACAATGAACAAGAAAATGTACTGATGGGCGTGGCCTCAAGCCTGAACCCTTTCTAAAACATATGTGTCTCAAATGAAGGAGGAAGGTTCTTCAAAACAAAACCTGTGTGATGTGACCACAAGAGCCAGCAGTGAGTTTAGATAGCAGACTCCATCGGTGTCCACTCCAGTCAAAGTACAGGATGGACAACTCATAAATATTCACTTTCCAGGGCCTGGATAGGTAGATCAGTGGTTAAGAGCACCAGGTTCCAGAGGGACCTGGGTTCAATTCCCAGCCACCCTTATGGCAGCTTAACAACCATCTGTAACTCTACAGGCACCCAGCACACAAGTGATACACAGACAGACATGCAGACAAAACACCCATACATATAAAATAAAAATAAATAAATCTTTTAAAAATATATTCACTTTCCCTTCTGCCCCTTTGTATAGCCAACTAGAAGCCAGTATCTAGCTACTATTTCTTGATGGTGTCACAAAGGCTCAGCCTTCTCTCATCATCTGGCACCTTGATAACCCTTCCCAGCAGCTCCCAGAGGCAAGTACTGGTTTCAGAGGCCTTTGGGTACTCCCACAAATCTAGTTTCACCCACCAGGGAACAGGGTGTATGGGAACAAACTCCGACACTAGGTAATTCAGCTGCACCAAGAGTTAGGGCCCAACTCATTTTGACACTCTTTAAAGCTGTTCTCACTCTTTTCCTTATCCATCCTCCAAATCTCCTGACCCAGTTAAAACTTGTAAATTTCTTTGAGGTCAGAGATGATGTTTTATAAAATGCTTAGGGCATATTTACCCAGAAACTTTTATGGTGCTAGGTCCCCTGAAGACAAGTATAAATGTTTGTAGGTAAAAATAATCTCACAGAGTCGCTCAGTGAACAGATCTCTGTTACATAGCACTGCTCACCAAGCTCTCTTCTTTGGAGAGCATTTAAGAACATGTAGAGGGAGCTTTGACAAGGGATAGAACTCTTGTTTTAAGCAAGGTAGGTATTCACACTTGTCCTTAAAAGGTAACTGTAAGTGAAGCAAATTCAGTCGCAGTCCAGCCTTGGGCTTCCATAGGCGTGAAGAAGGGTGGTTGCCAGGGAGATCAAATCCTATTTGGGTAAGGACAGTCTGACAGACAGCCTAAGGATCTGCCTATCATGTCATTGTAATTTTCCTATTCCTGCTCTCTTTTTTCTTCTGCTGCTTTTGCTATGAGAAGAGCAAGCTAAAAAGGCTACAGGGACACTTAAGCCAAGTCGTATTTGTCAAGGTGAAAGCTGTGTGGAGCAGGAAAGCAGTTCTCCCAGCCACAAAGAAGATGCGAAGGAGCAGAGTGAGTAGGGAATCTGAGAGCCACTAAAAGTGCTTAGAAGGCCAGTGCGTCGCAGCCATCTCTGCAGGCAGCTGTCCCCACAGCCAAGCCTTCCTACCAATGCTAAAGCACTGTTGGGATGTTCAGAGGCCTCCAAAGTCACTGTTACCAGTGTGACTGTCCTGAAAGTCTTCTGATCCCCCAGCCACACCCCTTCTCACACCCATAACAACTGAGCATTTTTGTTTAAGCCATAACACAGAGAACAGCGGTTGCAGAGTCACAGAACTGATGCAAAGGCCGTCTCACTTCCTACTTATTTTAAGTACTTACTCTTTTACCAAAGTGAGAAAATTAGTGACAAGATAATATTTGTGATTATTTTTAATAGTTATATTTCATTTTTAAGTGCAGCTAAATGGGAGCGTGCACTTCCATTCTCTTTTTTCCTTCTCCTTTTTGCAGTTGATTTGTTCATCACTTGATCATGATGGACTCATCAGAGGCTGGGTGATGCTGTTAAAAGCTTCAGTGCCAGACAGCAAACCTCTTGTTCGTTATGATGACCTTGGAAAATCATTTCACCTCTTTTGAGTCTCGGCTTTGCAAGAGCAGGACAGAAATGGCAATGCCTGTTTTACAGAATTGCTGGATGGCACTGCCAATGACCTTGGGAGATCATTCCGTAACTGTTAGATTTTTCTGTAGATAGCAGACACCCACCTCTGCTTTCATAAATACAAGCTCTTGTCCTGCAATTGACCTTTGGTCATAAAGCTCAGAAGGGCTAGCTCTGTTGTCCCCTCAGCCAAGGTCAAGCACCACCATTTACCCCATTACCTTCACTGAAATATTTTGTTCTTTGGAAAACATCAACAGTGCTAAGTGGTCACCTTGCAAGCCTAAGTCTACCAATGGTACCACTCTAATCCTCACATCTCCTTGTTTTCTTGTCTGTGGTCTGTCTGACCAGCCAAATAAATGCCTGTTATTTCTCCAGCCTCTCTGACCCTGATGGCATAGAACTCTGCCTTATGTGCCCCACAACTACCAATTCCATCACCTCCCCAGAAAAGCTCCAGCCTACCCTTGTGAATTTTCAGGACATACACTCCACTTCAGCTGTCTGGGCTTTCTAAGTGTCTTCATTACTTTTGTGGCTCTCAGATTTCCCCAAATCTCACACATTTTCATTACTCCAAACCTCACCATCCAACTCCCATCCTGAGATATCCCACTCTCAAGGATGTGCACATGGCTTCATCTCTCAGCCATCGGACCATCATGGGCACTGAATGTCTAACTTGTCCTAGTTGCAGATACAGCTCAGGACCTGCAGCCAGCTGAAGCAAAGCCTCGAGCTCTTATGCTTTGCCAGGTCTTTTATAGACAAGCCTTCCTACATCATAAATAGTAATTCTTGTCATTTTTATTCCAAGTCATATAAATTATGGTTTATGTATTAATTTTTTTTC
>LZPO01027749.1:35079-61506 GCA_001675575.1 Neotoma lepida | reverse complement strand
AACCAGACTGTAACCTACAGCTACAGGGAGGAACCTAGGAGGGACACATGGATCCCCCAGCAAGAGAGAAATGGATGAGATCTACATGGGCTGACTAGGAGTGAGGGGGAGGAAATGGGGGCAAGGGATGGAGGATGAGAGTGTAAATGAGCGGGAGGTTCGAGCTGAAACAGGGACAGAGAGAGAGAGCAAGGAAGGAGGTAACATGATAAATGAGGAAATCATTGAAATAGGGAGAAACAGAGTGGTAGGGAAATCCCGGAGAGTCCACAGGGATGAACCCACCTTAGACCACTGGAAATAATTGATAGGGTGCCTGAACTGGCCTGATCCAGTGATCACATGGATGAATACCTTAACTGCCACCATGCAGCCCTCATCCAGGGACTGATGGAGATAGATGTGGGCACTGGGCAGATCTCCAGGAGCCCAATCGATGGGAGACAGGGGGCCCTCTATGAGCAAGGGACTAAGAGATCATGATGGGAGGGTGTTCAGAGATGGCCAGCCAAACTAGTGCAGATGCATGAACTATGGACCCATGGCTGAGAAGCCCCCATAGGCCCTCATCCAGAGACAGATGGAAGCAGATGCAGAGATTCACCGCCGGGTTACAGGCAGAGCTCCAGGAGTTCAACTGGGAGAGAGGAGAGGTTCTTTGAACAAGGGACATTGAGATCATGAAGCCAGCCAAGCTGGTGGAAATTCATGAACTGTGGACTAATAACTGTGGAGCCCCCCATGGTGCTGAACTGGGCCCTCTGGAGGCTTGAGACAGTTGTTTGGCTTGAAGTGTCTGAGAGCCCCCAGGTGGTGAGATCAGGATCAGTCCCTGGTGCAGGGGCTGACTTTTTGGAGCCCAGTGCCTATGGTGGGACACCTGGCACAGTCTTGGCTTAGGGAGGAGTGTCTTGTCCTGCCTTGGACGACTGGGGACTCTCCATGGGAGACCTTGTTTTGGAGGAGGTGGGAGTAGGGGTGGGTTGAGGTGGGGAGCTGGCGGGGACTGGAGGAGGGCGGAGAGGGAGATCTGAGGTTGGTATGTAAAAAGAGTGGAAGACCTTTTTAATAATAAAAATTGCTATCCCAAATATTAGAGCTCATAGGCAATAACATCAGTAACAACTCAAGGTGCTGGTGACAATTATAGAGNATAGATGTGCATCAGTTCATAGCAATCTACAATTTTCACAACCTTCTCTTCCCTTCTTCTGTCCTCCCCCATACCCCTCCAGTGCAAGGGATGGAATCAAGGGCCTCTCACATGCTGCCAAGCATCCTACCATTGAGCTACACCTCTAGTTTTTTAACCTTCTGAAAATCCTATAAGGCAAGCAGTAACCACATGACATGTTTTTTAAATATAAGAAGATATTAAAAATGTTTATTTTTTATTTTGTGCGAATGAATATTTTTTCTGCATGTATGTCTGTGTACCAGGTGCTTGCCTGGTGCCCATGGAGGTCAGAAGATCCTCTAGAACTGGAATTACAGGTGGTTATGAGCTGGAATGTGCGTGCTGGGAACTGAACTTTGTTCCTCTTGAAGAATAATAACTGCTCTTAAGCTCTGGGCCATCTCTCCAGCCCCAATATGACTATTTTAATATTTGTATCTAACTTTTATTTATGTTCAGATAATATCTAGATTTATGGTTATCTTTAAATGTATATATGTAACTATATCTGACACAGTTTTTAAAGTCATAGATCTATAACCTTTGAGCTGTAGCACGATGGAAGACAGAAAGCAGCCACTCATCTTGAGACTCCTTGGGAACATTTGCAGTCCTTGGTTGTTGTAGCTCGGTGGTATCTACATGTGCAATGTGCTGGAGGGTGTTGATGCTACAGTCTCAGTCCTGATGCTAAGTGTGGGACTGTGTGTTGATTTTGATTCTTATGGGAAGGTTATCGGTGAGAGTTAAGAATTACTGGTGATTCAATACTCACATAAGAAGCTCTGAGTTGAAGAAGCAGAAAAAAAGAGCTGTTACTCCCTGTAATTATTGCTGTTATTTCAGAATGTTTAACAACGTGCCAAGAAAAATTCAGAGTAGTCTTTGGGATAGTCAAAAAAATAAATAAAATAAAATAAAATAAAATAAAACAGACTTACTTATTTTGCAATTCACAGTTGCAATTTTGATTACAAATACCTTTTTTTCTGGACTGATTTTTATTTTAAAGTGTGTGTGTGTGTGTGTGTGTGTGTGTGTGTGTGTTTGTGTGTGTATGCATATTTGTGTGCAGAAAACCACAGAGGCCAGATACCCTGAAGATAGCCTGAAGCTGGCACTAGGGGCAGTTGTGAGCTGTTCAACAGGGATGCTGGGAACCAAATTCCTTTCCTCTTCAAGATCAATATGTGTTTTTAACAATTGAGCAATCTCTCCAGCCTCTGTATATAAACTTTTAATAGACAATTTAAACTATTAAAGTTATGAAATTCAAGTTTCCAAAGTTGAAGCTGAAAGATGATTGTCTATAGAAGGAATGAGGGCACTGGAGATATAAAATACACTTGGAAATTAGCGTTGGCAAGGAATAATTTAATTGTGAGTAAGGATGTAGTAGTATTTGGAGGAATGTACTGAACTATCTGTTTTCTGTCTGCAGCTTGTTGATGAAGACCATTGATACTCATCGAGATGTCAGCTTTGTGGGGACCAGACGAAGATGTATGCTATAGTGAGTTTAGGATTGGGATAAGTTCTAGCTGAGTAACTAAAAATATCTAAATTGAAATACTGACTACATATCACCTATATAGAGCTAGAATCTGATAAACAGCTCTGTCTTAGGAGAGAACAGTTGCAAAACATCTGTGTATTGTCTATAACTTTCTCTGTAGAAGTAGACATTTTAAATGCTAGTATCAACAATTATCACTTATTTATTTATTTTTTGGTTCTAGAAAGCTACCAACTGGAAAGAATAAAGGGTTCTATTGAATCCAATGATCTGTACCATAGTCAGAAGGTATTGTCTCAGTTTGCTTTCTGTTGCTATAATAGATAC
This sequence comes from Neotoma lepida, assembly GCA_001675575.1. NCBI lineage: Eukaryota > Metazoa > Chordata > Mammalia > Rodentia > Cricetidae > Neotoma > Neotoma lepida. Next base: position 58,486 of record LZPO01027749.1, on the reverse strand, counting down.
CATGAACAAAAGCAGCTTTGGAAGAAAGAATTTATTTGGCTTACAAGTCACAACCCATAATCACAGGAAGCCAAACCAGGCACTCAAATGTGGAACACGGAAGCAAGGACTGACCCAGAGACATTGGCGGAATTCTGCTTACTGGCTTTCTAATAAAAGGTTTCTCAGTCTGTTTTCTGACACATCCTATGAGCACTGGCCCAAGTATGACATCAANCACAAACNGGGCCCCATAGACTTGCCTTCAGGCCAATCTGATGGAGGCATTTTCTTAGCGAAGTTTCTTTTTTCTCAGATCACTGTAGCTTGAATCAAGTAGAACAAAAACTCACCAGAACAGGTATTTTACAGTCTTTATTTCTTTAATATGTATTTTTAAGAGATATAAAGACAAAACTAAATTTTAGCTGTTATCCATGGTAAGCTCCTACAGGTTTGATGAGTAAATATACAGGTTAGATGAAGTGTGTATTTCTGGCATCACAGTATGATCCCAGTAGTGTTATGAAATTGAGAGATACCATTTCTCAATGGAGTCTTGTCTGTCTAATCAGGATCCCCAGCAAGAATCCACTCATGAAGATGATGAGGAGAGACAACACTCTAAAATCCTAGAGAAGATATATGACTNAATTTCAAGTGGTGATGATTGAACAAGATTTGTGAAGTCATGATGCTGGATTGTGACCAGCAGAAATTTCTTTATAGGCTTAATTTTTGTAGATATGCATATTTTCATAATGTGCTTTTATATACTTTAAGAGGGATGTTTAAATAAAATACAGACACCATAAAGAAAAATAAATTAAGGTAATTGCTTACTTTGAGATGGAATCTAGACATAATTTTATTTTTGTAAATGTGTGATTAACTAGAATTTGGCATGTTCAAGTAAAAGACAAGTTAAAATAGAGTAATTTGATTTAATTAAGTTCTTGCTAAATTCATAAACAATATATGAAGATTTATACAGCTTTAAATTGGATCACATAGAAAGTTAATTTTTTGGATCTATAAAAATATAAAAGTGAAGAATTTTTTTATTGGAAAGTCAAAATATGATCAAGGTGAATGTGAAATATTTTATGTTTAATTCTGTTTGAAATGTTTGAATTGTTTAATCATCTTTCTAAATATACCCAAGAGGAAATTGGCTTTTAGATTTGAGGCATAGCTCAATTTTAGAGTATTTATTTATCATGTATAAATCTCCAGCACAAGAAAAAAAAGGCCTTAGATTAAGATGAATTCTGTAAATTGAATGGTATTTGCCAACTAGGCTTAAGTATCTGAAAAGGTAGAGTTATAAATTTATATCTTCAGTATACTGAATTTAAAATAAAAATCATGAAACTGCAAATTCCACACTGAATTCAATGTAACAAGAAAATAAGTTACAAGAAGGGTTGAAGGATATGAAATCAGTTCCTAGAGGTACAGGTGAGGGACTTCGAGTCTCAGTACTTCAGGAGTTAGAGTAGGATGCTTGGTCTTTCAGGAGGGTAGGAACAGTAGCTATGCATGATGTCTTCTGAGATTAATCTTGCATGTAATGACCAAAGTCCATAGCTGACAGCTAGCAAAACTACAAGGAAGATAGTGTATTGTTCCTCTTCATCTTCCTGGTGTTCTTGGGGAGGCCATTGGGTTGGATGTCACAGTCTCATTCTATCTGAAGGTGTAAGGCTGGCCTGGGTGCACAGACTAGGGAATGTGACGGGAGGGAAGCTGGAGCTTTGTAAGAGATCATTGAAATTCCATCCACTGGGTACAGTCTATTTCTTTTATTCTTTCTTTGGTCTAAAAAAATATTAGCTATCACCTTTGCTTCCAAGTCTCATAGCCATGCATAATCATTTTTATACGTGCAAAAACTGCACATGCATTTGTGGACCTTTAATAACTTTTTTCCTTTCTTTGATTCTGGTTCTGATATCAGATAGGCAGCATAACCAGAAGGATGAATTTATTTGCTTTATCATAACAATTTAGGGATAAGAATATTGAAACTTATAAAGTAACATAATTTGCCAAAGATTTCTTATGTCTCTATGTTTTGAAACCATGACGGACGTTCAGGCAGTTAGGTATCAAGAATTCAGGCTTAGCCATGCGGTGGTGGCACACGCCTTTAATCCCAGCACTCAGGAGGCAGAAGCAGGCGGATCTCTGTGAGTTCGAGGCCAGCTACCGAGTGAGTTCCAGGAAAGGCGGTCAAAGCTACACAGAGAAACCCTGTATCGAAAAACAAAAACAAAAAACAAAAAACAAAACAAAAAACAAACAAACAAAAAAAAAGAGTTCAGGCTTCCCTCTAAACTCCTCCAGTGCTCTAGAGACAAGGTAACCCGAGATAAGGGATGGAGGCCTGCATCTGATAAGTAATACAACTTACATTCAAGAAAACACCACTTGTGGTGTAAATAAGAGCCTGTACACTACTTCTCAGGTTAGTTTCTCTTCTGGGTTTTAGCTGCCATCATGTTACTACCAGTTCACAATGCCCGTGGAACCAGCCTTTATTATTTTTATTTTACACTGACATTCTCAGTAAGGAGTCTTGTGATATTAGGTCTGGGAGTGAAATTGATAAAACTACTCTCATCTACTAAAAGGTAACTGAGTACCATATAAAAACGCATTTGTTTAATGAGGAAATATCACATGGCTTACCATGGCAACTAAATCAAGCACCTTGCCTAGAGCCAGTTCAAGAACTTTGGAGTGACAGAACTTTCCCTAGGGAGACAAAGTACACATGTCTACTCACACCGGTTAGAGAGGGCACGACAAATTAATGTACAGATACCACTAAAGTACAACTTGGTGAGCCAATGAGTTTTATTGAGGTTACATACAGAAATAAGGATGAGGAGATACTTACAGGAGCAGAAATGACTCAAAGACAGATGCATCACCAAAACTCACCTCCACATAANGGACAACTCTCAAAATCTGGGCACACTGGAGAGTCTTCAGGAAAGCCCAACAATTTGAACAGTATCCTTCCCACGTGACTCAGTTGCTATAAATTTCTTGAAGACTGTTTAAGTGGTTCCTGCTCTTTCCAGGAAGCTGGTCGTCTCCCCATTNGGTTTGCAGCTTAGTCTGTGGGTCTTCTTTGTGGGTTGGCTGGTAAGAGAGGAAGCAACCTTCATTGTTTATGAAGGGGCTTAGTGAATCTGGTCAGTTTCTGTGACTTCCTGATTCTGTTTGAATTGTTCACCTTCTGCCATAAGGAGCTTCTGGGAAACAGAATCTTTTAATCAAGGAGAAAACTGCTATACAACAATAAGCTAAGTTTGTTGTGAAATAATATAGTAATAAAATAGAAGAGCCCAAAATTCCTTCAATGACCGAGTGATCTAATTTTTTGAAACTAGATTGAAGTAAATAGCTTAATATCAGAAGATAATGCCACTCATAATTGCAAAATAAAAATTAAAACAAATGTCTATTTTTAAAAATCATTCATTAATTTTATGATATCTCAAAATGATGGAGTGATATCTCAAAATGATGGAGTCATTAAGATGGAATATATTATGGTGGGGTGAACGACCCTCTAAAGATATCCACGTGATAATCAGCAGGATCTAAGGGTATGATGCCTAACATTAAAAGGTATTTTGAATATTCAAATTAGGTCACATACTTTAAAAAAGCAGATTATCTTGTATTATCTGGGTGGACTTCCTTAATCACTTTCTTTGATCCAATGAAAGTAGAGCAGGTGCACCAAAACAAAGAAATGACTGACGTTGAAGTCAGAGAAACTCCAAGGGTGGAACAATTTGAAAGGGCTTTGCTATTTCTGAGCNGCAAGACATTTTATATGGGAACTAGAGGAAATCTCTAGAAACAAAGGATAGTCTCACTACTTGTGTTCAGCAAGGACCTGCAGACTCAATCTTACAAACATGGGGTCATGAACTCGTCGTCACCTTGAATAACTATGGAAGTAGCTTCTTTGATAGAGTCTCCAATAAAGAATGTGCCCTGCCATCAGGTTTATGTCAACTTTGTGACATCTTGAGGAACCAAGCCAGCTATGTATTTCTGACATATGGACTTGGAGGTGATAAATGTTTGTGGTCTAAAATCTGAAATACATGGAAGTTATTGTTTTTTTTCTTTTTTTACAGAAAAAGATAGAGGTAATAGATGCTTGACATTGCTCAGAAAAATATGAACTATCCATGACCATGTGTTTAGCACACTCACGTGATTGTATACAAATGGGAAAAAACAACATAAAACAAAGCAAGACAATATTCAAAGTTAAACACTGACCACTTTGTAACTAGGAAAAACATAGAAAAGCAACTGTAAGGTGAAATAGAACATAGTGAGGCCCAGAAAAAAACAAAAATCAACAAAACAAACACAACAAAAGAAATTTGGAGTAAGTGAGCTCAAATCCTTAATTAAGTGACCTTTCCTACAAATACCTTGAACAAGAGTCCATTTAACTGATAGCTACAAATAGGGTTGGCACAGAAATGTCTNTTTTGTTTGTTTGTTTGTTTTAAAACATTCTGAAGGCCAAGGGAATGAGCACACTGCCTGTCATAGTGGTGTTCATTTCCTAACTCTAGTTATTGAGCTGAGCTTACAACACCAGAAACAGCTCTCAAATGGAAGGTTTGCGTGGTGTGCATTAGGGCAGGTGGTGGCATGTGATGTGCAGTTGGTGGCATGTGATGTGCAGTTGGTGGCATGTGATGTGCAGTTGGGGCAGGTGGGGTAGGTGGTATGTGATGTGCAGTTGGTGGCAGGTGATGTGCAGTTGGGGCAGGTGGGGTAGGTGGCATGTGATGTGTAGGTGGTGGCATGTGTTGTGCGGGTGACTTAGATGGAGTGGGTGTAGCAAGCTGAGTGAAGGTGTGAGAGAGCAACCATTAATAAAGTTCCCATTTCAGGGAGAAGATAGGTATCTGTGTTCTCCTAAATTTGTTTGTTTGTTCATTGATTGATTCGTTCATTCATTCATCCTTTCACTCATGTAGGTATTCCTTTAAGTTTATCTGATGTTTTCCTGTATAGACAGTTTAACTCAATGAAAGACACAATCTCTTATTACATATGATTGAAACTGCTATAGAACAAGTCACAAAACTGAGAAGTTTTCTTTTCATTCAAAGATGTTTATTTAAAAGCAAAAGCAGAAAAAGAAAATATTTGTAATATTCTTATCCTTTCTTATAATAATTTATTGTAATTATAACTTTACAAATAACTGTTCTAAAATGAAAATAATTTCAAAATAACACAAAATATAATTTTAAGACGAAAATCATGAAAGAACATTCAGTTTAAGAAGTATAAAACACAAAGTGTATTTTTAATAACATTTATTTGTAATCATTTCTCTAATTATCTTATATTCTGGAGCCTAACTATGCTATCTACAAAGGTAGGGGGTCTGCCTCTTATTCAAGAAGACTGTGTATCAAATTTGATGAAGCATTTTGTAAGTTCTAAAAGATTATGAATGTGTTTGTAATTATAATGGTGTATTGTCTGTTAGTTCCTGTGTTGTCTGGGTAGCACTTCTGATTATTAAATCAGTGCTCACACAGATTTTATTATTCAGAAGCCTCTGGAGGTCTCTCAATGGGATTTTATGAAAGCAAATATTTTATCCTGGATTGAATTTCACCACCTTTGAAACTTAATGGATCAATTGACTAATAGGAACAATAAGTATAATGGTTTACAACAAAAATATCATTCAACTGACATTCTAAAGAGAGGAGAAGGGAGGGAACCAATTATTCACAGCAGACAACAGAGCTCAGGTTAGAAAAGGTGACCTGGAATTTTAAATAAGCCTATTTGATACACTATTTAAATGGACACACATCAAGGAGAAAGAAAATGATTTGGATTTTTTTTTTGAAAATTTAAATTAAAACAACTGCTTAGAAAACTTAAAAATTACAAAATATTAAATCAAATCCAATTTTCCCCCAAGGAAAATTGTATAAAAGTAGCATTTAGAATATTTGAAATTATTTATTTAAGGATATTATATTTCCTAACCAATTAATAAAAACATGTTACAAAAGCCAAATCTATATTATTTATGTAGTTAGCAGTTATAAAACATTTTTCCCTGAACCTTTTTCCAACCAGCACAACAGAATTCTTGAAGGAAAAAAAGGAAACGATTTTTCTCCCTTATTTTATTGTCAATTAATTTGGGAAACTCCAAAACCCATGTACCATTTTGGAGAGTAAGCAGTGTATTTATCAAGTCAAACCTCTGCAATTTCATGTAAAGAAAAAAATGCTAATACAAGCCAATTGCAGGAGAGCAGCAACACAAGTAGTTCATCACTTTGCATCAAGGCTCCTTAAGCTGTGTCTCAGGTCCTAACATTGGCCTCCGGGCTCAAGTTTCTTCTCCTGTGCCACAGTACCAGCTTTGTATGAATTCTAGGAGGGAACATAGGCAAAGTGCTTTATAGCTTTTGAGACCTGACNATCTGAGAGCTATCTGAAAACTAGTATAGGCTTCTCCTTAACTTACTGTTCAGGAGCTCGGCTGTGAGAGGGGCTGTCCAAACTGGAAGGAGGACATAACTGTGATAGCCTCCTGTGGAGTCCTCGACGCTCTGAGGATAAAAATCATTTGTCCCTCCTGAAAATCGAGATTTGAACCCAGATAGATTCTAGTCTTGCATTTACCATCCACATTAAGCTGAGGGAGAGAGAACAGATTATGCTTTTGTGTAACTTCTGTCTTACAATTAGTAATTTTAAGTAATATCTTATTTTCTAAAGTTCATAAAAGATTATTTTTAATTGTAAACTTCCAGAACATAAGAACTAAATTTTTCTCTTTTCAAAGCTAATCCTATTATTCAACAAGTTTGATTTATTTTATTGTCTAAATAAATAAAATGTGAGAAAAAATCAGCTGAAATTGGCTATGAGATTTTCAGCCACAATTGATTTAAATACCAACCAAAAATAAGAAAAACTAGAGAAAAATGTGGTATGTCTATATTGAACTAGGTAGAGGAAGGGAAGGGGCAACATAACCAAAGTGTCTTATGAGCCATGACATGTTCTCTGCACCATCTAACTGTGATTAGAAGACCGAAGTTACTGTCAGTCAAATAGAAATAACTTGAAGATTTCAAATAATTTAAATTTGAAATTTAAATTTATGTGGTAGTTCATTAAGGAACATGACCTTATAGATCCAAATCAACTCTGTAGACAAATCAAATCAAATCAAAGACCCAAACATAAATCCACACACTTATGGACACCTGATTTTTAGTAAAGAAACCAGAGAAATACACTGGAAAAAAGAATGCACCTTCAACAAATTGTGGTGGTCACACTGGATGTCTGTACATAGAAGAATGCAAATAGATCCACACCCTGCAAAAAGTCAATTACAAGTGTTATANCTGGGTTTTCAGGTAGATTGATTTCCAGTTTTCTGAGGCTTCCAGTGGTGGGACTGGGTTGCATTAGGTGAGTTATTGACTGTGGGAGTCCCATGGAAATCTCCAAATAAAGCAGGCTGGTGCTGTGACAGGAGGTCTCTGAAAACTCACACCAGGTTCCTCATTGCTGAGGACAATGTCCACACAGTGATGGAACACAGAGAGGTAGAGCTGGGGCCTGCAGGGAGCCTATGTTCTATGTTCTAGTCTCTTTGGAANAGGAAGTCACTCTAAAGGATACTGAAAGAGAAACATGGACATCAACCCAGCCACAAAACCTTCAACCTACAGTGTGTCCTGCCTGCAAAANGTGCTGTGCAATGGTGGCACAGAACTAGTGGGAGTGGCCAACAAATGTATGGTTTAACTTGAGGCCAATGCCAGGAGAGGGAGCACATACCCTACACTGCCTGGATGACTAGAAACCAGAGACTAAGTGGTTCAGAGGCCGAAGTAGAACCAAACATGACTGGCCAAAAAGCAAAAACAAACAAAAAAAAATTTAATGAAATGATTCCTAATGATATTCTGCTATACTCACAGATCATTGCCTTGTTTAGTTATCAGAGAGACTTCCTCTGGCAGCAGATGGGAGTAGATGCAGACACCCACAGCCAGATATTATGGAGAGAAAGAGTCTAAATTGGAGCTCCCACTAGAAGCTTGGGGAACTCTACAGATGAGGGTGAAGAAATATTGTAGGAGTCAGATGGAATTGAGGACACAGGAGAACATGGCCCACCAAATCAACTAAGCAGGGCTCACATAGGCTCACAGAGACTGAAGCAGCAAGCGTGGGGCCTGTAAGGGTCTGTATCAGGTCCTTTGCATATGTTGTGGTTGTGTAATTTGGTGTTCTTATGAAACTCCTAACAGTAGTAGGAGTTTCTCTGACTCTTTCTGCCTCCTTTGCAGATTCTTCCTATTATTGGGTTGCCATGTTCAGCCTTGATATGAGGCCTTTTGCTTCCTTTCATTGTATTTTGTTTTGTCTTATTTGGTTGTTGTCTTTTGGGAACATGCTCATTTTTTAAAGGAAAACAGAGGGAGAGGGGATCTGGAGGGAAAGAGGAAGCAGAGAAGGCTGGGAAGAGGAGAGGGAGGGAAAAGTATTGGTCAAGATGAGAGGAGTCTAGTTTCAATGGAACAAAGAGAGAAAATTTGTTTTATGTAAATTAAACTTTGATTTTATATGGCATTTATTTATTTATTTGCTTTTTATTTAGTATGTGTCTATGCCTTTGTGAAGTTCTGTGCCTTACATGCACACAGGTTTCTATGGAGGCCAGAAGAGGATGCTCGATTCCCTGGAACTGGAGTGCAAGTGGTTGTGAGCAGCTGCCTGGTGTGAATCCTTGGAACAAAATCTATGTCCTCTGTAAGAACATAAAGTATTCTTGACCCCTTTGTCATCTCTCTAGTTTAGGCTTCTTTATTTTTGGGAAAATATTGATTCAATTTTTGGAAACTTNTTCCAGTGAATAAAGATTTGTGTTGTACAATGGTGTGAACACTATATCTGCAGAAAGACCCAATCTATATTNCCATAGCCTTCCTACTAAATAGACCACGACTATACTTTTTGTGACATAATGAACATTAGAGCTCTACAATTCTAGTTGGAAACAGCTTTACCAAGGATTGGCGGAGGATACCTTGAGCAGCCCATTAGGCTGTTTCTCACTTTCTTTATCTATTTAGAAGGTATCATAACTGCATTACCTTTGTGCATTGTCACAAAGCAAATATTAATTACATCATGTATAAGTCCTAATTATTCTAGACTTAAGTATCTTCCACTGTATAGTTGGGCACACAGGTAAGGCCACGGAACACATGGTGACATATAGATTTATAGAAATGGGTTAATTTAACATGTAAGAGTTAGCTAGTAAGAAGCCTGAGCCATTAGGCCATAAGTTTGTAAATGATTTAAGCATCGGTGTGTTTACTTGGGTCTGAGCAGCTGAGGGAACCAGGTGGGACTGGACAAAATATTCTCCTATAATACCTAATGTATCTACAGACATATCTACCTTACAATAATATTCTACAACACTCTATAAGGTTTATAGAGCTATGGGATCTCACTGGCCAACAACTCTAAAAGAAGGAACCCATTTCTGGCACTGGGTTTTTTATTTGCTAGCCTGTGGTACCCAATAGAAATTTCTTTATTTGTGTGAAAAAACTAAATAAAATATTAAGGGAAATACTTAAAATTCACTCACAAAGGAGCAGAGGAGAGAAAATACATTATTTCCTTAGCTTAGGTTGTTTGGAGTTGTTTATTTTTCTAACATCAACTCTACTTGCCCACCACCACCACAAAAAAATAAATCTTTGGATAAATAAATAAGAAGACCCTCAAATGAAGAATTGTTAGGATACTCAGAAAATAATATTCTCTAGGTACAGCACAGAGTTCAGTTTGGCTTAATTTAGTTAAGCTATTCTATAATTGCTATTTACAAATATCCCTACCAAATGTTTGGAATTTATAACTAGTTATGAATATAACATATTAGAGAATCCTTGGGTGCTTATAATAATAGTCCTTTCCTTGTTTAGTGATAGAGATATGGGCAAGATTCAAAGTAGTGAACATGNTGGGAAAAGGTGATGAATGGAATAGAGTTATGGCTGGTGCAGTGCCATGGCAAAGGAAATAAGAAGAAATGTGAGAATTTCTCCAAGTATCATGTCAGCTAGGTAAAGCCAGAACTACTGGTGTTGTAGTCTGTGCAATAGCTTGCACCAAGGAATTCCCAGTGTGTGGAAGTTTAGAAACTTCTCTGGGTCTCTACTAACCATGCATGTAATAGCTAACTAGTTAACTCTGCCAACAAGTGATGATCAAATGCATCAATAATCCCTAGTTTAGAAATCTGGAGCTGAAGCTATAGAGTAAGTAGTACAGTGGGGGATAATTTTGTCTCAAGGGGCAGATAACAAATAGACTCAAGTCTCTGAAAGAAAATGCTAACTTCTGATAAGAGTAATGAGTGACTAAAAATTTTCTTTTGCTATGGTGCAATATGTAAATAAATAAGTTGAACTTATACTTACATATAGCATGGAACACAGGAACAACAGAGAACATGCCTAATTCAGTATTCTTTCTTCTATTAATAAAAGACAATCTGAGACAAAATTGAATATTGGACACTATGGAGTAATACTACTAAACCCTCAGGATTGATGTGTAGGAGAAAGTTTCGTCTGGGTCCGCCAGGCCTCACGGTCCCATAGCCACTTATAAAATAATTACTCAGAAGCTTATATTAATTATAACTGCTTGACCATTAGCTCAGGCTTCTCATTATCTAGCTCTTACATCTTAAATTAACCCATTTCCATAAATCTATGTTTTGCTATGTGGCCTGTGGCTTACTGGTACTGTTGCATCTTGCTTCTCCTGGTGGCGGCTAGCCGCATCTGCTCAGCTCTGTCTTTCTATTCCTCTCTAGTTAGAATGTCCNACCTAATCTTATTCTGCCTCACCATTGGCCAACAGCTTTATTTATCAACCAATCAAAGCAACACATATTCATAGCATATAGAAATGACAGTCCCATCATTTCCCCTTTTCTTTCTGTTCAAAAGGAAGAGAGTGCAAGATGGGTTGAATGTATAGGCTCAGAAGGACAGAGAGGAAAATTAAAGCCATATGTGACTAATATAGCTATGAATTTATGGGGCCATGATCTATTATAACAATGGAATACTCAGATTAACATTCCTNCAACCTCAGAAACAAACAATAAACTAACACATGTTTTTGAGAGAAATATTAGGAGGTATTATTATAAAGAGTCACTGGCCATCCAAGGCACAACAAGACACAACTGCTGATCTTTCAAAGACACCAACAGCTCTACCTTTAAAATGGCTAACAGACAAGCCTGTATGAGTTCAACAATGGCGAGAAACTGCAAGCTTTAGAAGAGCCGGTACAAGAGCAGTTAAATGTTCAACATATTGAAGAATCAACCAGCCCTTGGAATTCTCCTGTATTTGTTGTTTAAAAAAAATCTGGTAAATGGAGAATGGTAACTGACCTAACAGTAATTAACAAGGTAATTCAGCCAACGAGCCCTCTATAATCTGGAATTACTTTGCCTACTCTGTTACCTAAAGGATGGCCTCTTATAGTTATTGATTTAAAAGACTGTTTCTTCTCAATACCCTTACAAGAAAAAGACAGAGAAAGATTTGCCTTCATGGTGCCTACTTGTAATAATTCTCAGCCAGTTAAGAGATATCAATGGAAGGTTCTCCCACAGGCAATGTTAAATAGCCCAACCCTGTGCCAATATTTTGTATGAGAACCATTGGAAATAATATATAAACAATTTCCTAAATCTATAATCTATCATAACATGAATGATATTTTACTAACTGATTCAAATGCAAATACATTAGAAAGAATGTTTGAAGAAGAAAAGAAAATTTTGCCTTGTTGGGGATTACAAATTTGTCCTGAAAAGATACAAAAGGAGGTTCAATTAATTATTTAGGATATAAAATATGTCTACAAAAAATTAGAGCCCAAAAGGTGCAAATTAGGAGATATCAATTATGGACTCTTAATGACTTTCAAAGATTATTCAGAAATATTTCCCATCTATGAACTGTTGTTGGGATAAAAAATAATGAACTGAGTAATTTGTTCAAAAACTTAGAAGTTGACAAGGACTTAAATAGTCCAAGAGAATTAACAGCTGAAGCTGAGAGAGAATTGGCCTTGGTGGAAAAGAAAGTACAGGAAGGACATATGGATTGAGTAGATTCAAAACTTGATTGTATTTCATTTATTTTACCCTCTAAATATTCTCCTGCATTGATGAAAAGCCATGATTCTCCAATGTAGCAACATAATTGGAAAGAAACTGAAATTTTGATTTCTTTTTCTACAGGCACCACTCTGTAGTTCACAAAAGTGACATTCTTTCTTGTACTTTTTGTTTTCTGCATCGTCAGCAACTGGGCTGTCATTGAGTCCTGAGTTCTGGACCAAAAGCATCTCAGTCACAGAGCCCCTGTTTGTAGCCAGTGGGTTTCCATCATAAGGGGTCCAGGTTCAGGCAAAAGGAAGGAGAAGGGCATTGACACTCATTTTGCAAAAATGTGATAGGTCAATCTATTTTGTTGAAATTTACAATGAGGTCTTCAGTCAGCATCAAGTAATCATAAAACAGCTGTAGGTTAACCTTTGATCTTTCAAACTGAGAAACACAACAAAACACAGTCTTGGCCATAAAGCCTTCAAAACTTTAAGTAAGGAAACTGAGTAAAGGTTATTAAATGNCAAATGCNTGCCATTTAACTTTGTTANTTCCAAACAAGATGGACAACAAAGATGACTAATGGTATGCATGGGAACTGTGGAAGAAAGAGAATTAATTTCTAAGTTTTGAAATCCCATTGTAGCTCTGGTAATTTTTAGTTTTAGAAGAATTCAAATGCAGAATCCCAAGATAAATCGGTGTCACTATGAAAAAACATGATTATGATTATGAATGATGTGTTAAAGCAAAGGAAATCAAACTCCTCAAAGTTGTGACTTCACAGCACACATATATACACATACACCACCACCAACAACAACAACTACAACAACCACCAATGAGGCAACCTAAGGTTTACTATCCTCTTACAGGGACTGACAACACGTATGGTTTTGAATAATGTACACAGCTGATCTATCATTCAGTTCACTATCATTCAGACTTAAACACACTCCACTCTGTCAGTTCTCAGTGTCCTATTTTTAGTGATAAAGAGTTTCCATTAGAGAGCAAAATACAGTTCTACCTGCTTTATTCAAAGNTACCTATTTCTGTTCTCAAAGTACGTATTTTCCACCTGTTCTCTGGCATTTACTTACACGTTGACATGGAAAGCTTTAGATCTTTCTTGTAAAATTATTACATTCTTACCATTTTGGTTGTGAAGATGATAAGAGGCTATTATGTTATCATTATTTTAAATGCAAGTATGTCTTAAAATTCCTAGCTATTTTAGGCAAATCATTNAAATCTTCTGAAAGACATTAGTTTACCATTTCAAGGGAAGCTAAGTTTATTGAATCTTTCAAATTTTCTGTGCTTAGCTTGGCTGTCATCACACCATCAGTTGTGAGGTATATAAATAACTTTGCTTTAACATATGAGGATAAAAAAAACCTAAAAAATATTNCTTCTGGATGTTAAGATGTGAAATTAAACTCCAGGTGCTTTTTGCAGTTATTTGGGACACTTTCCAGTTGTCAATATGGAAATCCTGTCACTTAGGGCATGAATCTGTTGCCATGGGGAAGCAAAAGCTGCCTTTGACAAGTCGGCAGTTGTTTCAGTTGGGAGAGAAAGACAGACTTGGAAACAGGTACTAGAAGATGGCTNATCACTGGGGATTGGAGAANAGCCTTGGAAGTAATTATTTTCTTTGTCTTTTATAGACATTTTTTCTTATTCATAAAGACTACAGCCACTTGTACATATCTTTCGCAAGACTTAGATATGGCTGTACTTCTTAACAACATACATTCATTTGAATCTAATTAGTGATTAGTGTTGAATCAAATTATTAATTAGAATTGAATCATTGCTNTCTTGGATTGGTAATAAATAAGGTTTTACATTTTTTTATTAATTTTAATTTGGCTATAGCATATAAGAGAATCAGACACCAATTTACTAAAGAAGATAAAATTCTCCTTTATCTATCCTAATGGGGTTTCCATCAAAGTTTNTTTACATTTCATCCCAGTTGGATGACATCTTGAACCCAACTGGAGTGGAGGCAAATGATCAACAAACACTAAGAAGTGGTAAAGGGTTGAGGGACTGAGCTTTTAACAGAACAAAAAAAAAATCACACAATATGCTTGGAACATTATGTCAATCGTTAATTTCTGTTTAACTTCAGGAAAGCACCCCATATTAAGTCTATAACTGGAGGAGAATAAGCCATCTGCTCTCACTGATACAAACCCACAGCTGCTAAGAGTACCTTAAATATACTAGGTTTAAGACCCTTAAAATCATCACATATCGCCGGGCAGTGGTAGCGCACGCCTTTGATCCTGGCACTCAGGAGGCAGAGGCAGGCGGATCTCTGTGAGTTTGAGGCCAGCCCGGGCTACCAAGTGAGTTCCAGGAAAGGAGCAAAGCTACACAGAGAAACCTTGTCTCAAAAAACAAAAAAACAAAAACAAAAAAATATCATCACATATCAAATTACTAGATTAGGTAGTATTGGTCACTCACTTATATGTAATAACATTGTTGCCTGGCCTCTGAAAGTATAAAACATAACATTTTCCTCCAACCAGAATTAGCTTTTATCCTAGAAGTGCACAAGAGAATCTAAGCTTTCAAAATGTAATTGCTCAACAGGCTCCCTTGGTAATCCAGCCTGGAGAGTCAAGTTGAGGAATTCTGAAGTTATTTTTTGTGCATCTACTGAGTGAGTGTCCTCTAAAGTTCTTTTGAAAGAGGAGAAGACAGAGCCTCCCTGTCTCCGTTAGAGTTTGCACTGTGAGGATGCTCCTTGTGGCAAAGGCTTGTTCTATAATTTTGATTCTTGAGAATCATGTCAACCACAGTTGATTACATGTAATTATAAATGATATTCACATTGGTGTATTTGAAAGGTATCATAGGACTCTTCTGAGACTATGGAAGAAAAGCCAGAAAGTTAGTAGTTCTTGAAATTTCATTATAAAATCCAACCTATGGCCAGAAAACTTATTTGACAGATTAGATTTAAAGTGAAAATATATAGTTGACATGCTTTAAAAATTATAATTTGCAAGCAGGGTACAATGGTGCATGCCTTGAATCCCAGCACTCAGGAGGCTGAGGCAGGTGTATCTCTGTGAGTTCGAGGCCAGCTTGGTCAGAATGAGTGCCGGGACAGCCAGAGTTGTTACACAGAGAAAACCTGTCTTAAAAAATAAATAAAGCAAACAAACAATTATAATTTGCTTGTCAGAATAATTCCAGAAAGCTTAAGGATAGGTTAGCATTGCATATTATAATGGGACATGCTACTACTGCTAGTAATATACTAATATGTAATTGCTCTCAAAAGAATGATGAAAATTCATTTAGAATATGGTTGGAAAGAGAAATATATAGAAATTCTAACCACAGGTTTTTTTTTTAATTGGATGGTTCTGCTGAGCTTTTTTTATTTATAATATTTTTATATTTTACATACCAACCACAGATCCCCCTCTCATCCTACCTCCTGCTCCTCTCCATCCTCCCCACTGAGCCCCCTCATCNCCTCCTCCAAAAGAGAAAGGCCTCCCATGGGGAGTCAGTAAACTGGTGCATTCAGCTGAGGCAGGACCAAGTCCCTCTCTCCTGCATCAACTGGCTCCAGAAAGCCAGCTCATATACCAGGGATAGATTGTGATCCCACTGCCAGGGGCGCTTCAAACAGACCAAGCTACACAACTGTCCTCCATATGCAGAGGGCCTAGTCCAGTTCCTAGCAGGTTCCCTAACTGTCATTATAGAGCCTTTATCCAGTAATTGATAGAAGCAGATGCAGAGATCCATAACCAAGCACCAGGCTGAGCTCCTGGGGTCTAGTTGAAGAGAGGGAAGAGGGATTATGAGCTGGGGTGGGGGAGTTGAAGGTCATCATGGGGAAATTTACAGAGATAATGGAACCATAGTTTTAAAAATAACTTTAATTTGAGTGCATATTATACTTTAGGAACAAACCTGAGTCCATTTCGCTTAATAATTTCTAAATGAGAACATTTAGGCCCAGAATTTGTGATGCTCATATTCCATTAGTGTAGTATCAATGAAAAGAAATTTATCTGATTCTAATATGTAAATATTCTATNGTTTTACAGTGTTTTCCAAGAAGACAAGTTTGCAAAACATTCTCCATGTGCTCTTCCTCACATCAGTGTTTTCCTAAAACTGCAGGTGTCCATCTCTGAAGTCTAGCTCTCTCCACCTCTGTCCTGCCCCTTGCTGAGTGCTCACTGCACTGCTCACACTGCTGTGTTCTCTCACCAACACGTGTTAAGTTTTCTTGAGCTGCTCCAACCTGAGGAAGAGGAGTTCACACTCATCCTTCTCTCAAGTACGTCTTGATCTTGAGCGTCTATNACAGACCTTTCCTTTCCCAACCTTAGTAAAAATCCTGTCAGGCTACAGAAACTCTTACCCTAAATAATCTATGTCTTAGTTTTTCACCTTCTACCACCCCCTAGTTGCCATTTGACAACCATAGTCTGCTCAGTAAAAGTCCTTTCAGGTTTACAGGTTGACTTATCCAAAGTCATTCTAGTATTAATGGCCCTTGTTAACAGTTTTCCAACTCACTGATCTAACAACCAACCCCTTGGCTGTAAATTCTCATTTGTAGCTGCAGGTTTAGGAACTAAACTCACTTTCATTCTGAAGTCTCTCTTCCTCGATTGCAGTAGTGCTGAGTAAAGCTTTTTTTGTTTCTGTAACTACAGGTCTCTGGTTTTCACTGTTAACTCCATTATAACAACTTTGAAACTGTCCATGTCTCTCCCTCTCAGTCTCAGGTTTAAATGATAATCTCTTCACTCTTCTCAATCCCTAAGGCTGACGGAATCAGATCTTCACATTCACTCATTTTCAACTTCTGATGTGTATAGAGTTAAAAATAATGGTAACATGTTGTCATCCTGTGTCAGTCAGCTTTCTGTTACTGGAACAGCATAATGAGGACAAATCACTNAAATAGAAGAAAAGTTTATCTTTGTTCACTTGGCTTCTAATACATGGCCATAGAGGGCACACTTAGGATGCAAATTGCATCACATGCAAAATCATGTACATACCCCATTTCTCCTTATACNAATAGAACATACTAAGTAAAGCNATTTTAAGTGAAAAATAAGAAATAAAATTAGCACTATTCCAATAGAGCCTATTAGTTCAAAATATTTCTCCACAGAAAATCTTTAATGAAAAAACAGGTAACCTTTCCATGGGGTTCTCTCTAATTGGGAGTAGTATTTCGTTATAGTGATTATAAATGCTCTAACAAGGACACTTTTCCNTGCTTTATAGTATTTATGTCTGCAAGGATTTCATTCTTGATTCATCATTAAGCTCTTCTGCATTAGGTGTTGCTTATTATATTTATTTAATAAGACATACACATAGAAGAATAACAAAATTTGCATCTGATTTGCATTCTGGACTTGTCCACTAGTGGCAATAATGCAATTGTTCTTTCCCACTCTGTGGTTAAAAGTGATGTTGGTGTGGCTGAAGAGATGGCTCAGAGCTCCTATCCCCATAACCCACATAGAGCTACATGAAGTGGTGCCCATCAGAAGGGATGTAGGACAGGAGAATCTGCAGAAGCATATGGGCCACTATTCTTCCACATACCATGTAAAACAATAGGTAGAAGGGAAAAGATGGGGTCTTTGACCTCCACATTTGTGCCATGATACAAGTGTGTCTTCATTCAGTCACATACATATTCTNCATACACTCACACATGTAAGTTTTTAAAAAGGATACTACTTTTTCTTGCANAACCAACATTAGAACTCAGAATTCTTCTCCACTGGTTGTTTCAAAGTGGAAGCACCAAGCTTTCTGTAAAATGAGAAATAGACCAGAGGTATGAGAAAGATGTCTTTGGAGTTTGGTTTTTCAATGAAATAGCTGGGATACTTAAGCTTCATAATCCTTCATTTTCGTGATTGTAACATGGGAATGAAATCATCTGCTTCTCTCAGAATCTGCAACATCAAAAGAGATTTAATTTCTTAATGACTCACATTGTGTATAGCAAGAATGTAGGTGCTCTTTGTATCATGAAGCTTTCTCCTTATTGACTGTTATGAGATTGTTCAACATGGTGTAACATTTTGAGCATTTGTTTTATTTTGAAATAATGATTCAGTCACTTTTTGGTGCCAGGACATAATCCTGTAGTTTTCTATTGTANAATTTTCTTCATTCTAGATCGCATCCTATAGTTGATGGCAAAGAAGAGGAGGGGCAGTGACAAAAGGAAAGGATAAGCAAATTGACCACGAGGATAAGGAACAGTATATATAGCCTGGATCAGGCTGAGGTCTACACAGCACTGTCAATCCTGCGCTTATGTACTTACACTTTGTGCTTTTCAAACATCTCCTACTAGAAAGGTTTCCTCTTGTCTCCTACTACATCATAAACCTTCCTTCCAATGTACAGACCTTCATATATGTCCACCTCCTCTTAGGGAACTCCCTAGTTTTGTCGTATCTATTTTGAACTNAGATTTCTCATCTAAATGTGTCTTTCTGATACCACAGTTACGGTCATTTATTTACCATCATCTGTAGTCTGTCCTCCTAACTTCACATACTTTTACTTCTGTCACTTTACTCTTAGTCATTTGACCTAGAAACTAAAGTCTTAGACATCTTGTCAGTTACCATGCATGCTCCAAATCTCTTTCTTTCTCCCCAGTCCTTGCTGTCATTCTCTCTCGCTCTTGCCCTCAGTTTTGATCTCCCTGTCTTCAATGTTTATTCTACTGAAATCACCTTTCATCACTTTTAAACTCATACAAGCATCACATTTTTAAAAAAATCTTTCTTTCCAAATTCTCTGCTTCAGACTCTTTGTAACACATCATTCTGCCAAACTTACCATATGGATAGAGCACTCTTGTTCTAATGAGTGTTACTAATCCCATGACTGTGGAATAAATTTCCACCTCTCAAGTTCTGTCTCGCATCCCCCTGCATCTTGACGTCCTACCACTGCCATTCAACAGAATTTTCCTCCTCCTGAAATAGTCTACAGTTCCCTCAATGTTTGCTTCTTTGCATTCCTTTCCCAAAGAAATGCTCTTTTCTTCTCATTGCCTGCAGCAAGCCTGCTCATCCTTTCTGTGTCAACTCATATGCCACAAGAATCAAATCCCTTTATTTCCATAGAGCTTTCTTAGAATTTACTTTACAGAACTGATCCTGTTCTACATTTCATAACAGCCCAGTGATCACATGTTCTTTTTTCTCTTATTAAACCACCAATTCCTGGGGGATGAAATTATATTATCCATTTTCTATAGCAACTATCAAGTTGCATAGGGGTGTGAGATAACTTATAGAAAGTAGCTGTTGTGTGGTAACTAGGGTGTGATGTGTTTTCAGCATAAGGACCCTGGGAATAATTTTATTATATCTTTTTCCATTGATGAGAACTCATCTTGGTGTAATTGAGCATGTAGCAGAGAGGCACANCTGTCAGCATAGTAGTCCTATCTGATACATCTGTGCATCCTTTATCTTATGTCCTTGCTGCCATGCTTTGCTATCTTTCCAAGAGATATGACAATTGTTAATCACATGTCTTTTGTAATTGTTTCAGAATTCCGGAAAAGAATGATAACATATATTATACTTAACATATACATATATAACTTACATATATATAACGTGCTGGTAAAACAGTGTTTGCTGAATTAAAAAAATTGGAAATGGATACTACTATAAAATTGAAATGTATCAGATAGTTTTTGTTTCTCTTTTATATTAAAATCACTAACACACAAATGCTAAAAATTAAACTAAAGGATGTTAAATTATTAAAGAGATTATTTGAGCCGACATAATTTCTTTAATCAGATGACTGGGATTGATTTCAAGCAAGGGCTTGATGCTTGATATATATAGAATCTGATGTCATGGCTCCAGATTATACAAAAAGAAAAAGAAAGTATCATTGAGCAACCAGAAAATCCTCTAAGAATTCAGAAAGAGTTCACATCTTCCTCTGACATAGGTTGGTAGTAGATCATTGGTAAAAAGGGAATGAGGAGAAGTTTCTTGCTGATATGATGACAAGAAAAAAATCATTTTATGGTTCTATTGCTCGTTGTAGGCAAACACCTAGGCTCACAGGGATACTGGGTTCTTAGAGGGTATTTTAAGCCTCTGATGGCTAGAGCTCACTGTTGGGCAAGCTGGCTTCTTCTGCACATGCCCTTCTTGAATAGGTGGCTTAAATTCATCCTCATTCAATGGAAGCTGAAAGTTTTTCCAATAATAATAATAATAATAATAATAATAATAATAATAATAATAATGCTACATCTTGGTTACTTCAGGGTTTTTGTCTGAGATTTCCAGGCTTCACCTATGATTTCAAAATTGAAGACAGTTTAAGGTTATCATAGACATCAAGAAAAAACTCTCACAGGGTGAATCCAGAGGCCAAGCCGATGGAACATTTGAAGATGGAGTGCAGCCTTCTTCAGTTCATTCCAATAGGAAGTCTGTCATTGGAAGTCAATAAGTGGATTTCATGGGTTAAGCCTGAATTTAGTTTTAATGTATGTTCTGGCTTGGGTATTGGTTTGTATATATTGGAACCTATGCCTTTTCTATTTTAATAGGATGTAGGAAATTTCAATAAAGGAAAAGTGTAAACGTTGCATTAGGTATTTTTGCCTTGGCGTCTCGGAACCTCAAAGCTTGCTACTCAAAGTTTTATCCTTAAAACGCTAACATGGGTACCACCTGCAAGATATAAATAGTGCAGGGACTTGTTCCCATCTCAGGTCTTCTGGGTGAGGATCACCTTACAAGAACCAATGTCAATTCCTATTCATATTAAGGCTTACAAGGAGCTGCTTGAAACTTCAAGTTTTGTGTAGGTAAAATCTATATAAATAAAAATTGTTATGAACTCTGCTTGATTCTGCTTAGTAAATGCCTANAATGGAATAACCCATGTATGAGCAAATGTAGATGCAGCCTATCACTGCTTTTTGTATATCAAAATTAGNAGGCAGTGCAGCCTACANTTACTGTCAAAAGACCTTATTGCTCCTCTTTCCTTGCTGCTGCCCAGGCCATTTCATTATGTGAGCCCTAAGAGACATTTCAATGACAAGTGCCGTAAAGGGTTTGATTTTCAGTTTATATTTGCAAGCAACAAAGAAAGGAGGTGGGATGCAGAAAGAACATTTAAAAACAGCATAATGCAAATGAGGCTACTTTAAGCAGCAAGCAATCAGCATAGGTACATGCCTTATGCTGTAGTCCCAAAAGCAATCATTAGACTGCATTCCCAACAGGGAAAGGGAAGACACTGAGTGCTATTGAACATTGCCAATTTTTATAGCAGATCAGCTTGAAAATATTTAGCACAGATGTTTCTGTAATTGTGACACACTGGGAAAATTCACATGTTCAATAGCCCTCTAACTCTCTCTTCCATCTGTGCAGTGTGATGGTCCACATTTACTGCACAAGGCCATTATATGAAACAGAGAATAATAGAGTCTGGCTGAAGACCTATAGAAAGGATTTCTGGTGCAAATACAAATCTGTGTATTTGTTTGTTCCTTAGATAGGTAGGTAGATAGATAGATAGATAGATAGATAGATAGATAGATAGATAGATAGATAGATGGATGGATGGATGGGTGGGTGGGTGGGTGGGTGGATGGATGGATGGATGGATGGATGGATGGATGGAGAGGTGGATAGATAGATAGATAGATAGATAGATGATAGATGGATAATAGTAATATCAGTAGATAGATAGATAATAGACAGTAAGATAGATAGATAGACAGACAGATAGATAATAGACAGACAGACAGAAAGAAAGATAGGTAGATAGAGATAGAAGATTACAAATTATTTCAGGATACTGGTTCTTTCTTCTAAGATTTTAACACTTGGTTTATAAAGATCTCAGTTTTTGCATCCCTGTAAACAAAGTACAAGTATGATGAAATCTTAGGTATTGAATACTTACATAGAAAGTCTATTGAAGTTTTACATGTATACTACACATGTCTGAAGATTGATCTATATCAGGCATATACTAATCAGTCTGATAATGGCATTCCATAAAGGCTGCATACATTTTCTACATCCCAGGGTCAGCAAAGTTTTGCCTATGGCCTGGACCATAAACGGATGAGTGTAGNAAGAAACAGGAACACAGAAACATTTTTCTTCCCTTGGTTCCTGATTCAGTGCTAATGAAGGTCTGTCATAACTGCAATTTTTATCAGTTGGTTGTTTGGTGTGTGCAAAGTAAGCTAACTGACTCATTTGGGTTCCCAGTGAACAGCTGCCCAAGTCACAAGCCACTGGCTTTGTGGTTTTTATATGAGCAAAGAGTTGCTTAACACAGTCTTCTGGAGGATTCCAATCTTCTGTGTGCTTGGACTCTTCTCTTGAGCCCAGCATCATTTATCTAGCTTTGGGATTTATGTCTGTTACCTCATATACATATCCTGCCCTTTCTTGGATGTTTGCTTTAGAATTTTGCTTTGTCNTTTATTAATCTGATGACAAATTATTCAAAGNTAGAAACCCTTTCTTCTTAGGTTCTAACTCTTGCTTCACAGTATTCTCAATTTGTTACTCTGAAAATCAAANGATTAGGTGTTGGCTATTCTCACAAGAAAAGCTTTGAGATTTCAATAAAATATACCACAGGGAATGGGAGGTTCATGCTATATTAGTTTCTTTTTTATTGCTATAATCACATTCCTGAAAAAAGTGACTTAATGAGAAGAAAAGGTTATTTNGGCTCACAGTTTGAGGGCATACAGTTCATCCTGTCAGAGAAGGTGAAGCTGAATGACTGTGAGGTAGATTATGCTGATCTACAGTAGGAGAGCAGAGCAAAGAGAAAACTGATGTTCCCTGCTTTTCCTTCTTAGTCAGTGGAGAACTCCAGAACCCATACTCAGGGTGCAGTTTTCCCTCCTCAGTCAGAATTTCTGGAAACACTTTCACCAATGGGTGATTCTAATCCAGTTAGGTTTTCAGTTAAGATTAACTATGGCAGGGCTGGCAAGAAGATACAGTAGGTAAAGGCAACCTGCTGCCCAATCTGAGGACCTGGACTCTATCTTTGTGAACCACATAGTGGAAAGCAACAATTAGTTCCTGT